>RJWJ010023315.1:0-25957 GCA_004363605.1 Indri indri
GGGTCAGGCTGGCATGGAGAGAGACTTAGGGCTGTCCACCGGAGTCCCAGGAGGAGCCATGATCCTCCTACTGTTCCTTCTGAAGACAGGGTTGGGTCCTGGGTGGGCCTGAACTTGCAGGAGCACAACCCAGCATGAGCAGGAGAAGGTGAAGAGCACAGGAAGGACCCAGATGCTCACTGATGTGTCCTGAGCCTGTCCAAACATGCTGCCATTGAGTGCCTCATTTCCATTTGCAGAAGCAGAAACTGAGGCTTAGGGAGTTTGAGCTTGTCCACGAGTTTCCAGTGGGCTCTGTTGGGTCTCCTACAACCTCTGCCTAGGGCAGGACTGGGGACAGGACTTGATGGGGGAATGGCTAAGAAGTTTCCAAGTGGCCCCAGCCATGAGAAGCAGAGGTGCAGGGGCAGGGAGCAAGTGTGACGCTTCATAAGCAGACATCGAAAAGTCATGGAGCCCATCTTTGGCACAAGCACACCCTTGTCCTGTGATGCAATGGTGTGGGGCCGGAACAGCAATAAAGGCGGTCTTGTGTTTAGCAAATGAACATACATCTCCTCTCCCTGGAAGGGCTCATTTTCTCTTCTGTTCTCTTTCAACAGTGGGCACTGAATGGTTCCCTCCCCCGAGTTCCACAGGGTATGAGGGGGAAAGGAGGTGGGTGAGGCCAGGCAGGAGGGCTGTGTGTCACCTGTCTCAGCTGCTGGGCATGGAATGCAAGTTTAACTGGATGAACATTTGTGATAATTGGCGCTTTTTCCTAATCGACATCTTGCATAGAAAGGTAGGGTTTCCAGGGTGGCAGTGCCCCACCCTAGCCTGGGAGGGAAGTGGGTCTCCTGGGCCTTTGGCTCTGCATCACTGGGTGGTGGGCTTGGGGGCTGCTGGGATGTGAAGATGGTGCAGCATCCTGGGTGATGAAGTCTGGGCAGAAAAGACCACACTGGGGGATCTGTGATGCTGGCAGCAACGATCTCCCCGGCCCAGCTGCATAGGTTGGTTCCCTAACCATTCAGGACAGGGACTGCGTCTTAGTCAGCTCTGTATGCACAGCACACGAGGACCTACTATGTGCCAAGCACCGTACTTTGACCCCTGTCCTGTGGGACTTGCAGACCAGGAAGGGAGACAACTCACAGTGCCAGTGAACTATAATTTCCATCCTGTAGAGAGATGGGAGCCATGGAAGCCTCTGGCAGACATACAGGTCTAAGCCCAGGGTCAGGCTGGACACTCAGTGAGGGCAGAGACCATGTCCATCTTGTTCCCACTGGACCCCAGCGCCCAGCACAGTGCTTTGCATCTTTTAAAGGTCAATGACTCTGTGTCAAATTAATGAAGGAAGGAATGAGTGGTGTTAGCTGAGACCTGAAATATGAGGAGCTGGCCAAACAAGGGGGAGTGGAAACAGTGCCCCAGATGGAGGGAACAGCATATGCGAAGCCTGGGAGGTAAGGAAGAGCATATTGGTAGGAAGAGCTCAGCATTGGTTCTGCATCACAGAGGAGTGCAGGTGGGCGTGGGGTGGGACAGGAGGGCAGAGGCCAGCAGGAGACAAGACCCCAGAGGTAGGCAAGGACCGGGCTTGATGCCCCTGTGACTTCATTAGGGCATGAGGACGAGGGATGTGAGGGATGCCCTTGAGTCCCCCTGGTGTGGGGGTGGATGGGAGTGGGGCAGCCTGCGGACAGGGACACCCCCCAGGGGCTGAGAAGGGCGAGAATGGGGGCCTGCCTGGAGTGCGGGCAGGGGGCGGGGAGAGGGTAGAAGGGATGGAGGGAGATTGGATGTGGGGTGAGAGAGTCGTGGGGCCTCCACTCTTCTGGTTTGGGCCCCTGGACAGACGTGGTGCATTTCCCTGAAACAGACAAGTGAAGGTGGAGTAAGAGGCAGAGGGGAGGCGTAGGGAGCGTGTCTGTTGAGTGAATCGAACACGAATTTATCTGGCACAGGGATCAGACCAAGATGTGTCTGTCCTCAGGTCTCCTCACATCCCCTCCCCGCCGTTTCTCCTCCGTTCTCCAGAGGGGTCTCTAAGGCACAGATCCGACTGTGTCGCCCCTTGTCAAGACCCCTCAATGACTCCCCAGTGCTTCTGCCATGAAATCTGGAATCCTCTTCGTGGCCTGTAAGACGCTGCAAAATGTGACCCAGCGCACCACTCGGCTCTCGTCTCAGCCCTCCGCCTGGCGGCGCACGGCACCCACGTGAGCCTGGCGCCGTTGCCGCTCTTCCCACCCGCCTCCCTGCCCACGCAGGTGCCGTTCCCTCTGCTGGCCCGCTTTTCTCCTCCTTCCTCACTGGGCCAACTCCTGCTCATTCTTTAAATCTTGACTTTAAAGTCACTTCATCGGGGAAGCCTTGCTTCACCCCAGACCAGGTTAGGTCCCTCAGACAGAGCGCCATACCCTTCCTCTCCTCACTGGTCTCTGAAACTGTAGTGGAGCCAGTGTTTGTATAATTGCACCCACCCCCAGACTGCACGTGCCAGACGGCAGTGACTGCATCTGTTTTATTCACCCCTGCAGCCCCGGTGCCTAGCACAGTGCCTGGCACGCAGTGGGCCCTCGGTTAGTGCTTCTCAATGAATGAGTGTAACATGTGACATAGTTAAGATTATTTGTATCACGATGCATGTTTAGCAACGGCTCACTTCCAACGTTAGTCAAGTCAGCTGAGACCAGAACAGCAGAATCATTCTACCTTAAACGTGACCCTCTGCGGAGATGCCCCGTAAGCCTGCGCCTCCGGCTGAAAATCCTTCCCGACTTCCAGTCTGCATCTTCTGCTGCCCCCTGAATGTCTGCCCCTGGGTGTCTGTGTTGAAAAACACAGTAAAACACTTTTCTGGCTCCCTTGCTTTGGCCACTGGCTCATATTTTGCCTTTCAGGCATCCAGGCCCACACCTGGGCTGAGCCTGGCGTCCTCGGGTCCCTCAGTGCCTCCCACGGAGGGCGATTAGTGACCTTGCACCACAGGGTCCTCCCTCCAGTGTCTGCCGTGGGCTCTCATCTGGGAAGGCGGGACACGTGGGGCAGACACAGATATGCCAAGCTGCAGGGGGTGGCTGAGAGCCTCCGGGACTCCTTGTGGAACTAGCTGGCACTCCATGAGGGGGTCTGGGGTCTGGGGTCTGGGCTGGGCCACCAGACCAAAGCAGGGGAGTGAGCAGCGGTCGGCGGCCAGAGGCAGAGACCAGGCAGAAGTGCAAAGGCGCCGGTTGAGAGTGCATTCGTTCATTCCTTTATTATTTATGATCCTGCCTACATCCAAGAAAGATGCAAGGTCACTTGCTACAAAAATTCCGGTAAAAGCCCAAGGGGAGGTTCAAAATAGTTGGAAGGGAGATCAGCAACCGGACAGATGAAGGGGGAGGAAATGGCATCGGGAACGGAAGTGACATCTCCTATTTGGACAGTGAGTTATGGTTTGCCAGGCTCAGTTGTGACAACCCTGGCCTCATGTGATCTGTGCAGTCTCCTCTCGTTCTGCGGATGGCCAGAGAGGCACAGCCAGTTGCCCAGAGCCACACTGCTGGCCAGCGGCAGGGAGCGCTGCCTGTAGCCCAGGAGTAGGTGGATGGGGCTGCTCCGGGAGTGACCCCTCCTGTTTTTGTTTTTGTTTTTTGACATCCCTCCCAGCCCCTGGCTGTAGGCCCTTACCCCAGCCCCTGCTTTGCACAAATGTCCTGCATCTTTGTCCATACTGAGCACCCTCAGGTCCGATTGTCTCCCTCAAGTATAGGGCTGTGACCCGACAGCCTGGCTCAGAAACCCCCAATGCTCCCTCCCGTCTGCAGAAGAATCCACACTCCCAAGCCGACACCAGCAGCCAAGGCCAGCTCTGCTCAGGCCGGAGCTGGAGGGTCAGCCTGAGGTCCTGTCCCTCTCCCTCACCCCTCAGGTAGCAGCCACAGTGGAACCTGAACCCACTCCAAATCCACGCTGGACTATCTTACCTCTTGGGCCTTTCCCCTTGGAGAGGAAATATAGCATGTGGCCAGGCACATGATGGCCTGAGTTCAAGTCCCAGGTCAGCTACTTTAGCTGTGCCACCTTGGACAGTTCCTTCCCTCTCTGCTCCTAGGTTTCCTCGTCTGTCAAATGGCCTGCCTCCAGGTGCCTCTGTCGTAGGGTCGTGGAGAGGATGAAAGGAGGAGGTGACACATGGAAGGAGCCCAGGGTAGGGCCTGGCCCTGGTAGGTGCTGTGAGTACGAACTGTTCTTGCTACTCAGCCTCCTTTCCTGGTTTGAGAGCCCCCAGCTGCCACTGCACAGCAACCACTGAAGTCGTAGACACTCCAGTTCGAAGCTCCTCCAGCTTCTGTGGCCCCTCTGCTTGCAGGGATGGTTCCAGCTGTGTCTTTCCCACAGTCTGAGTGTTCCTTTGAGTCACAGGACACTGCCTTTGATCACTGTCTTTTCTCTGTCTTTCTGAGAGTGTCTTAAATCCTCAGCAAGACAGTAACTCCCAGGGCAGGAACCTTCTCTTCTCTCTCTCTCTCTCTCTCTCTCTGGGAGAGTCATAGCAGGCACTTTGTAAACACTTGTTAGTTTTACGTTTTCTACCATATGCCCCTTCTGCCCTGGTACCCGGCTCTGCTCACACTTAACAGGGGGACTCCCTGGGCTAGGGGTGAGGCACTGGGCAGTCTCTTAGACACCACCACATATATGCTGCTATGAGTCAGGTGATATGAGGGGGGCAGGATGAAAACTGAAGCTAGCGTTGGGAGCAGGCTGCCAGCCAGGTGCCAGACAGCAGGAGAGCAGGCTCCCCGACTCAGGCCACAGCTGGGGCAGGTCATCTGCCAAGGACGAGAGCAGACATGGGAGCTGGGGGCTGGGAGCCTGACCCAAGGGAGGGAGCAGAGACACAGTTGGGGAAGGAGATGAGGTGTCATCTCTTATTTTTCCAGTCTTTTTTCTTGTTTCTTTCATGCTGGGCATTTCACTTTCCTAAAGATCTCCCTGTGTCTCTCTCATCAAGCAGACCGCCGTTGCAGCCCTAGGACTGCTACATACGAGTTGCTAACCTTGGGAAAACATCTAACTTCTCCAGTGTCCCCTGTGGAGGGATTGAGGATGCTCTCTTCACAGCATTCTGGTGGAAAATGTGATATAAAGCACTGGTTCTTGAATCTGGCTGGGCAGGGGAACCCCTCGGGGATCAGCTATGAAGGCAGGTGCCAGGCCCCACCTTAGTCCAACTAAACCAAACCTCATGGCAAGGAGCTCATGAATCTGCAGTGAAAACAAAACTGGTATTCTGATGCCACCGGTCCATAGATGGTATTTGGAAAAACACTACTTTAAAAAAAGAAACACGTCAACGTAAGCTCTTTAAAAAGGCTAATATCATTTCTTCACTCCTTTTTTCCTTCCTTCCTAATGAATAAGGAGGGTCACTAGGCTAATTAATGAAAAATTCCCAATTACCCAACGGTTTGAAAGAATCACCACGTGATTGCTGTGACAGGCACCTGCTCCAGGAAGCCAGGCCAGCAATGTCACCTGGCAAGTCCCTCTGCAGACTCCTCCCACCCCAAAGGGTGAGTTGTCCAGATGTCAGGGGGTTTAGGAAACAAGAGCATCTTGAAGCAATATTTCCCCTCAATAATTTAAGACTTCTTGCCACAATTTATTTTTACGCTATGTATTTACTCAACAAACTCACACATTCATTCAATAAGCATCGAGCATCTCTATGCATCAGGCTGGGCGAGGCACTGGGGACTCAGAGATTAAATGACAGATGGCACACACTCAGTCGGTCCCACAGTCCAGTGGGGAGGCAGAGCCTGCAAGAGGATCATTGAAAGCACATGATCCTGCTGGAACCGAGCGGGAGGCTGGGCCCTGTGGGATCCCAGAGGCAGGAAGGTTGGACTTGGCATGGATCCCTTTTGGGAAGTCTTCCAGAGGAGGTGATGTTTGAGTGGCTGTGTAGCATGGTGGTGGCAAGCATGGCTTCTAGAGCCAGGGCGACTGGCTTCAAAGTGCAGCACTTCCATTTATTGGCTATGCATCATCAAGCAAGTTGCTCAACCTCTCTGTTTCTGGATTTCCTTACCTGTAAAATGGTGATAAGATTGTCATGAGGATTAGATGAGCTCACATATATAAAACATTCTGAGCAGACTCTAGAACACAGGAAAAAATTTACAAGTATATCTGTATGTATAGAAAGCATATATATTAAAATGCATATATATATATACACATATGCTATTCTTTTTTTTATTTTGAAAATGCACGAGAGAAAGGAGAGGCGTTCTGGGCAGGGGAAAATCAGGTGGCAAGACAGTGAGGTGCAAAAGAACAGGAGGTGCTGAGTAGTTCAGTGTGACTGGGGGCAGGCCAGGGGTGGGGCCCTGTCGGGGGACAAGGCTTTTAGGACACAGACATCTTCGTGGATGGTGCGAAAATGGTTTCCCTCCCAGTTCTCGTCCATATTATCACTAACCGTGAATCAGCCGAGCTCAGTCTCACTGGATTTGATGGCGATCTGAATGCAAGTCACTCCCCTTGGCAAGACTGGGGTCACTTATTGACCACTAACGTGAGTCTCTCAGCTCCCACCACAGGAAAGCAACCCCAGCCCCCAAAAGGCCTCGGTATTGGACAGAGCTCTTCTACACCATCGTCTCGTCTGATCCCGGAGAGCAGGTTCTGGGTCAGACTGCCTGGCGTGAATCCCAGTGGGGAGAGGACGTTGGCCTTGCTTTTGGCTGCATGCACCTTCTGACACCCTCCTAGGTGTAGACGTCTTTTGCGCCCCTGCACTGTGTCCACGAGAGAGAACCCAGAACTCTCGCTGTCCCAGCCCCCTTTGCAGCCAGGCTGCTGGAGATGGCCTGGGCTCCAGCAGCCATGCCCACCTGTCAGAACTCTCTCTAGAAGTGAGAAAGTGGGGAAAGGAGGTGCCCATGGAATGCATTCTGCTATTGAGCAGGACAGTTGAGCCTGCTGGCTCTGGCAGGGGCACAGGGTAGAATTCCTGGGGCATACGTTGCATTAGTGCTGGAGCCGAGAGCAGCTGTACAAAAGGCAAGTTCCCAGTGAAGGTGGCCTGCTCACCAGGCCTGTTCTGTGGTGTGGTTTTGGAAGCTCAGCCTCAAGCTGGGTTCTCTGGCCACTCCCCAGCCTCTCAATGACCATCTTTTCTGCTTAAACAGCTTCAGTTGCTTGGAACTAAAAGTTCCCTTGATAGGCAGCTCTGCCACTTACGAGCTGTGTGTCCTTGGGCAAGTTACTCAACCATTCTGTGCCTTGGATATCTCCTCTACCAATGACATAATAACAGTACTTACCTGTAGGCTTGTTATGAAGATTCAGTGAGACACTTTGCACATTCGCTAGCACTTGTATTAAGCCCACAATAAATATTAGCTACTATTTTCACTAAATCCGAGAAGAAAAAGGGAAATACCCTTGTTAGCTAAAGAGGCACAGAGAAGTGAAGTGACTCACCTGAAAGCCATAAAGTGAGCAAGGGAGAGGGTCTTTAGCCTCCAAATCCCAGATTCTTTCCACTCCCCTGCAGCTGCCTCGCCACGCGTATATGTGTGTGCGTGTGCACGCACGTCCTTTATTGCATAAAGCCACTGTATTATGTGTGCTGTCAGATATCCTATTAAAAAGCAAAGTGGAAAAAACAGTGAGCAGTCTTCCTCTGCCTGCGCTTCCACTGATTACAAAATTAAATTAAGCTTTGTGGCTTGCTGCTGCTGTTTGATGGGGAATACAATGAATTGCTCTTTGCCTCCCTGCAAGAAGTCCCGGAGAACGGTGCTGGGGAGCTCAGCCCAAGACAGTATTTCTTCCTCCCGATGCCCGGGGGACAGAGCCTTCCTCTCTCCAGAAATGTTAAGCCCCTGAATCGGCTGCCTTTTTATTAGGTTAATAAAACACCAGGCCCATCAAGTCTCAGGCTCGTAAAGGTCAGTGAGTCACGTCTGAGTGCAGGGGAGAGGTAGCGGGCCGGCGGCCTGCTCCCTAGGTCTGGTGGGAGGGAGGAAGCACTGACTCTGGGGCCAGGACCAAAGAGGCATGCAGGGCAGTGGAGGCAAGATGGACAGGAATCCTCATGTGCCCTCTGGCCCTGTAGGCCTCAGCTGCACAGGGCACAGAGAAGTGATGTGACTTACCTGAAAGCCATAAAGTGAGCAAGGGGAGGGTCTTTAGCCTCCAAATCCCAGGGAAGGATCAGGACCAGGAGATGGCTGACAGGAGTCAGAGCTGGCAGGAGAACGGGCTCTGAGACTAACAGGCAGACAGGCAGGCAGGAGATTCAAGCCAGGGCACCAGCAATCAGAGAGACTTCGGTGTTACACAGCAAGGTGGATAGGGGCAGGGTGTTTGGGTCACTGGGGCCTGTGTTTGAGACCTGTCTCTGCATCTGCCTTTGCCTCCTTCAGTCTGTTCTTGCTGTTTCAGTTACCTATTGCTGTGTAACAAATAGCCCCAATACTTAGTGGCTTTAAACAACAGCCATTTATCTTTCAAGGGTCCATGGGTTGACTGAGTTCAGCTGCATGGTTCTTCTGTTCCAGGAGGTGTTCACTGGGCTGGAGTCATCTGAGGTTTGACCTTGCTGGCAGTTGGAAACTCGGCTGGCATTCTTGCCTAGAAAGCCTCAGTTCTCCATATGTCTCTCCATTAGCTTTGGGCTTCTTGCAGCCAGGCAGCTGGGTTTCAATAGTGGGCATTCGAAGTGGGGAATGTGGAAGCTGCCAATCTCTAAAGGCCCAGCTGTGGAAATCACATGGCATCACTTCTGCTGCATTCTTTTGATCAAAATAGATCAAGAGCCAGATTCAAGGTGAAGAGCAATAATAGATTCTGCCTATCAATGGGGGGAGCAGGCAAATGGCTTGTATCACTGTGCTCATTGGCTTCCCTCTGCCCTGGTGGTCTCCAGGGCTCTGACCCCTGCCTGCCTCTCTAGACCTCACCACATGCTACTCTCTAGCTCATTTGCTGTGCCCAGCCCCACTGGCCTCACTTCAGTTCCTCCGTCATGCCAAGCTCTTCCCACCACAGGGCCTTTGCATCTGCTGTTCACTCTACCTGGAGTGGCCACTCCATGCTTGAGTAGCTCTTTCTCATTTGTCAGGTGTCAGCAAAAATGATACCATGTGACCTCCTTTTTCATTTAGTCAGCAAATATTTATTGTGTGCCTACTATGCGCTAGGCATCATCTAGGTCCCATTCAAAATAGACCTCTTGCTATTCTTTACTTTAGCCTCCTTCCCCATTTTGTGCTTTAACTAAAGCCTGTCATGGTCTTGTTTCATTTATTCTTCCTGTTCATTGTCTATCTTCCCCCCTCCAATGAAGCACGTCTGTCTGGCCAGCCATGGTTTCTGTGCTCAGGCACAGAGCCCACACAGGGGGCGTGCTGGACATGTAGGTGTTGAATGAACGAATGCCACTTACTTAGTCATGTGACCTTGGCCAAGTGATTTGACCTCTCTCAGCCTCGATTTCTCCACTTGTCACATGTGGTTAGTCAAGAGTAGCTACCTCACTGGAGTGCTGTGAGGATAAAGAATGCAAATCAAGCACTTTGCATCGTGTGGCACCTGGTAAGTCCTCAGCAAAATGTCACACGGTTGCAATCGTTACTGTTATTTCATTAAAGCAAGGTTTGGGCTTCACTGTGGCAAAGACTAGACGGTGAGTTCCACGGGGGGAGGGGCTGCTTCTCAGTCATGTCTCAAGCAGCATCTGGTGCTCACTTAGTATTTGCTAAACAAGTGAACACTGAATGGCCCATGTTGGCTCTGTCTTCTGTCCTGCAGTGTGGAGTCCTTCTGGCTAGTGTCTTACATCATCCCCTCATGTTGGCTGATGTCTAACGTAATTCAAACTCTAGAGAAATCCCCCAGCAGATGGATGGCTTTTCTACCGTGGAGTCGACTGGTTGCCATGTGACCTGGTCAGTACATCACGGGGGGGGGGGGGTGTCTGTGTGTGTTTTATCTTGTTCAGAGTTATTAGTAATTAAAACAAAAGGACAATAATCACATTTACTGGGTGCTTACTGTGTGCCAAGTACTGTAACCGCCTTTCGTATACCAGTTAATCAGGCCAGTAAGCCATGGCCCTGACCAAGGCTCAGAGAGGCTGACAAGGTGTAGCAGTTAGGATCCACTTGACTTTATGTCCAGCTCTTGTCCACGATAACACACCACGTTCCTAGTCTCTGCTCCATCCCCCTGAGGCACCTCCACAGCCTCTGCAAACTCATCTGTCATGGCCCTTTGCCTGTTGCCAGCTTCATGGGCCTACAACCTGCACAGTCATGCAGGGCTCCACGCTCAGAAGGTCCCCAGGCTTGGTTTAGTGCTCTGCTGTCACCATCTTGCACTCCTTGAGATTCTTAATAATTTTTTAATGAGCATCCCTGAATTTTCATTTTGCACTGTGCCCACTCTTCCTGCACCAGGGCTGGCCCTGTGGGTGGAAGGGCCCAGGTCCACAATCCTCACCAGGGCCCCTGCCCACCTCCCGAGGCCCACCAGGGCTTGTTGCTGGTCCTGGGAGGTGGCAGGGATGTTGCCCACCTGAACACCCTCATACATCCCCCTCTGACCCGGCCCAGCCACAGACTTGCTCTCCCGCTTTGGTATGCCCAGCTCTGAGGCTGCCACCTCCCCGCTGCATGTGTAAATGTTAAGCGCTGCGGAGGGCAAACACGCCAGGAAGCCTGGCTGCCTCTCCATTTACCTTCCCCTCCGGTCAGAGATCAGCGAGCCCAGGAGACTGGATGCAAATTTCAGACACGCTGAGGAGCAATGCCTGGGGCGGCCCCACAGGCGGCGGGAGCAGGGGACAGACTTCTTCTTTTTGGAAACAGAGGGAACCCCGCCCGTGCTGACTTTGTGGGAGGATGAGGTTTGGAGCAGACGCTTCAATCCAGGGATGTGTCCCCAGGCTCTACAGAGCACATACAAATGAGGCGTCCTTTTATTGTGGGTCAGGACAATTTGTCTCAGGGCTCGGATTAACTCAGCCAGGCTGCACCAGATCCTTCAGGGTTGCCACATTGCACCGGGCAGAGGGGGAAACTGAGGCTCCAATAGTGGAAGTGGCTTCTCTTTGTACCTCACCATGTGTGGCAATTCAAGAGAGGGGAGAGGCTGAAAATAGGGCCAAGGAGAGAGAATGAAGATAAATGCTTGTCACCTGATGATTTGGGTTAATCATGTGGCCTGTCTTAGTACCAGGCAGTGCTTTTAGGGGATGAACATTCTAGAATACTTCTCTACAGTTGGGGAGTCTTGGGAGGGGTTAAGGAGGAGGGAACACAATGGATGGGAAGGTGCTTTGTAGACTGTAAGTGCTTTACGCGTAGGAGGGCGTGTTATTCTTAAGAACAGCAAGTTCCCAGCAAACAACATTTCAAAGGTCAGTGGGGAAAGGAAATTTTTTCTTTCTGAATCTTCGCCTCCTGTGACTCTCCCTGGGTGTCTCTGTCCATCTCTGCGTGTGTACCGCTCCCACGTTTTGTGCCTCCGTCTCTGGCAGCATCTCTCTCGGTCTTTCCTCCTGTCTCTTCCATCTGTCTTTCTCGTCTCATCCCAGGTCTCTGCCTCTCGCCTGGCTGTCTGTGATCGGTCCTGTCTGCTTCTGTCAACCGGCCCAGGCCCCTCACAGCCCCTTCCCGCCATCCCCTTGCCAGACGCTGTTTCCAAGGCTGCACGTTGGTTTTTCCCGTCCCTGAGTGATTTATGGACCTGACTCAGCCCAAGAAGTGCTGAACGGAGTCCGTGTGGTTCTGGGAGCTGGTTCCTGTAAGGCGAGCTCTGCCCTCCGTCCCCAGGCACCTGTCTGTGGACATATGCAGTAGCTTCTGTTTTATCCTGATGGCGTGCGCCCCACCCTGGTGCCTACCGACTCTCCTGCCGCTTGGACTTCCTGTGCTCATAGACAGACCCCGGGCTCTGAGCTGCCCTCTTCCTGTCTGTGCTGTCCGTCCAAGCTCTGTCTTTCCTGCCTCTGACGCGACTTCGGGCTCTGCCTCCACGTGTCTCTTTTCTAGCTGGGTTTCCATCTCTCCCTCCCTCCCTTTCTCTCTCTCTTCCTCTCTCCTCTCTCTCTCTGTAAGACTGTCTCCATCTCTGAGCTTGGCCCGTGCCCCACACCCCGTCTCTCTCTCTGCAGGTGCGGCTTTGTATGGCTGCTTCCGTCCCTTCCCAGGTTAGCACGCAACATTTAGGTGATGCCCAAGGCTATAAGGACGCCCTCGAGCATGTTCTCCAAGCGGGATTGCCCTCAGACAGCTAGGGCCTGACCAGGGACCCTGGGCCATGCCGGGGCTGCCCCTCCCCCACGCCCTCCCCCCTTGTCTTTCATGTCACGTTGAGGAAGTTTCCTGAACTCCCGGTGACACTGCTGTCAGGGCCTGACTTACCAGGAGAGCATGAATAATTAAAAGCTGTAGCTGAGGCTTGTTCTGATTTAAGCTGTATTAGTGTTGCCAACTGTCCTGACCCATTTAATATTCATGCCATTCTCGGCTCCTTTAAAGAGGGGGAAGTTTGCTACCTGATTTAAATTGCACCTGTCAGTTTCGATTAAAGATCAGGTTGACCACAGTTGCAGAGAAATGAAATGAACATTCTCTTAAGCAATATCATAGAATTTAATGTAGCAATTAATATCTATTGCAATGTGCTGGGAGTGGAATGTGGGGCTCCTGCGGGGGAGGCTGGCGGGGCCCCAAAGTCTTGAGTTTCCAGAAACAGGACTCCAGGTGGGCCTGATCTTTAACTAGCTTCTTCCTCCAAGGGGAGCAGGAAACACAGATTACAGCTGTTGTTCTTTAAGGCTTGGGGTTGATCATGCAGCCTTTTGTCCGGTTCACATTTGGGGAAACTGAGGCAAGTCCAGTTTCGATTTGTTAGAGGAGCGGAGCATTGGACGGTGGGAGGACCTGCCCCTCGGGGCCAGAAGTGCTCAGGTGGTGGTGTAGGCGCCGTTCATAGCCAAGGAGACGTGGAGGGAGGCAGGCAGAGCTCTTTTCAGGCAGAAGTGCTGGGAGCGCCTCTGAGGACCTGCAGGACAGAGGTCACTCAGCACTGACGGGAACAAATAGGTTTCAAGACGTGGGCCGACTCTGGTGGATTGATTAGTGGCACGTAACTAGAGAAGGACCTGAGCACGTGTCCTGATCAGATAGCTGGACCTGCCATGGCCTGGCCAGGGAAGTGGTATATGAATGTGTTCCCTGCCTGCCGGAGGCAGAGGGCCATGTAGAACAGGCATGTAACTGTGTCTAAGCCTCAGTTTCCTCATCTGGAAGGTGGGCTAATAACCTATTCCTGAGAGAGCCAGTGTGAGGGTTAAATAAGTGAGTCAAGGCAGGCTGCAGGCTCCTAAGAGGCCATGGCACCTAGGGGTTAGGAATGCAGGCTCAAGAGCGGGCCAGGCTGGGTTTGAATCCTGGCTCTGCCACTTAGTGGGTCCATGTCCTTGGGCAAAGTAACCTCTTAGACTTGGTTTCCCCACCTGCAAAATGTAGACAATAAAGGTATCATACCTCATAGGGTTTGCATGGAGGCTGGATATGTTAATACATGTAGAGTGGTCAGAGCAGGACTTGGTCTCAGGCGGCCTATAAATATCTGCTGTTATGGGTGTGATGATGACAGCAAACATCATCTATCATCGTGTGATGAGGGCTCAGTGGACAGAGAGGATGGAGATTTGTTCTTGTTACTATTATGTGAAATTGCGTGGCTAATACTGTATGAGAATAAGGTATTGGTTTATTTTCTTCTGTTCATTTCATCTGATTTATATAACAGGTACATATATAATACACATAATATATATGTTAAGAAGATAATAAAACAAACACCAACGTTGCCACCCCAACCTAAAAACTAGAACATTCCCAAACCACTGAAACTCTGGGGTGCTCCCCCTAGTTATAACCCCCTGCTCCCCATCAAGCATGGCTCTCTGAACTTCAGATTTATCATTCCTTTGTTTTCTTTAAAAACATGAAGTCAGTGGTTTTTCACAAACAAACACAAAAGGTATTTATTTTTCAACTTTTCTACTCAGCCTTGTTTCTGAGATTCCTCCCAGTTGTTTGCAGGGCTGCAGTGTAGTGCTCTGCGGTGTGGCTGTCATGCACCCTGTTCGTGCGGTTGGGGTTTATGGCCGCCATGACTGTGGACATCCCTGCCTGGGTCTCCTGGTGCTCATGGCAAGTGTTTCTCTAAGGTGTTCACTTAGAAGGGAATCACTGGGTCTCAGGGCACGACAGCCTGACATACTCTCCATTCCCTCTGCCCCTCCTCCTGAAAACAGTACCTAGTTATTCATAGATATCACTCATGTAGTACTTCACCCATTCCAGTCGACATCTTACTGAGCACCCTATATGCGGAATAATAAGGCTTGGGGCTGTCGAAAATATGTATCTCATGCAAACATCACAACAACTGTGAAAGGTGGTTGTTGTTTTATCCCCGTCTGACAGGCAAGGAAACTGCAGTTTGGGGAGATCAAATGGTTTGCCCCAATTAGCCCACACAGTCAGTGGCAGAGCTGAGACTCAAATCCATCTTGTGCCCTGGAGCTCATGTGGTCAGCAGACTGGGGGAGAAGATACCCTCACATCTTAAAGGAGCCAGGTGAGAGCCAACACATACAGCAGGTGCAGGTGTGTGCCTCCCTCCCCCTCCCAACCCCATGCTGGAGATGAATGGTAAGGAGATGCCCAGGCGCTGTGTGACGCCTCCAGGAGTGGCCTTGAGGGCATGCCCTAACTTACTATGCGGGCCCCTGCCTGAGGAGTGGCTGGGAAGGGAGAAGGGGTGACCTTTAGAGTATAAAGAGAATGGCTCCAGGAGCATGGATCCAGATGCTTCCAGCATGGTCTGGGGAAGAAGGTACCCTATTTGGTCTGTGCAGGACATCCCAAAATGAGTGTGCAGTGATGGTTGGCAGGGGGGTGTCTCAGCCACCATGGCTCATCCTGAGACACTTTAAGATCCCCTTTCTCTACTCTGGAGCCAATTCCAGGGCCCCAGGTGGTCTTCAGGTGGAAATTCAGTTTCTTTCCATTTACATGTGTCCGTGAGGAAAGATAGAACTGGTCAGCTGACCCCAGGGTTCTGCTTGTCTTGACAGTCCTATTTCTCACCATAAAGTGATGAATTGGCTCCTGTGAGTGTCACTGAGCAGTGAGTGGTTCTGAAACTTCAGGGAGAATAAGAATCACTAAACTACTAGCCAAAATTGTAAATTCCTGGGCCCTCCCTGGCCCTCCCCAGCATCTTCCAGGTCCTCAGAGGCCAAGCCAAGAATGTGTAGGTCTGCAGGCTTCTTGGGTGATTGCAATGCGGGTGGTTCCAGCCACACTGGAGCAACACCAGGTGTGTGGGGACCTGATGGAGTCAGGTGAGGTGGGGCTCTGCTGCATTAATAAGTGTGCTCTGACATCTTGGAGGCGTAACACAACAAAGGGTGGTTTTCAGTAGTGTGACACTCTGATGTGAATTGGGTAGAAATGCTTGGAGCTTTCCTCCTAGTGATAATGCAGGGATCCAGGCTCCTTTCATCTTACCGCGCTGCCATCCAGGGGCACTGATGACGGGAAGAAAGGGCATGGACAAATCACTGCCACAGGGGTTTTATGGTCTGGCCTAGAAGTGATGTCTATCAATTCTGCTCACAACCCTTTGGCTGGAACCCAGTTATGACCCCAACTAAACTTCAAGGGAGGCTGGGAAATCCAGTCTTCTTGTGTGCCCAGGAAGAGGAAAACAGGATGGGATTTGGTGAACATACAGCAATGTCTTTCTCACAGAGCTTGATCCACTCTGGGTGCAGTAGTAACATCAAGTTTCTGGCTGGGCACAGTGGCTCACCCCTGTAATCCTAGCACTCTGGGAGGCCAAGGAGGGAGGATCACTTGAGGTCAGGAGTTCAAGAGCAGCCCGAGCAATAGCGAGACTCCATGTCTACTAAAAATAGAAAAACTTAGCTGAGTGTGGGGGCACATGCCTGTAGTCCCAGCTACTTGGCAGGCTGAGGCAGGAAAATCACTTGATCCCGGGAGTTTGGGGTTGCTGTGAGCCATGATGATGCCACTGCACTCTAGCCTGGGTGACAGAGCCAGCCTGTTTCAAATAAATAAATAAATAATACCAAGCTTCTGTACATTCAGGGCCAAGGATAAGTGGCTGGTCTGTGTCTGCCTCTGGGAGGCCCTGCCAGCCTCTCTCTTATGTCTTTCGGCCAATTTTGAAAGAGGTTCCATCTCTTCATAATTAGAGTGGTCACAACTCACAGCCCATCCTGTCCATGTGGTTGTGGACTGGCCTGTAGGACTCATCTTTGATTGAGTGCAATGCTGGTTGAAAGGGATGCTTTGGAAAGCACATTTAGGATCGGTGAGATAAGTTCTGTAATCAAGTAGTGATGTCTGCCATGGAATGGGCAGGGCAAGTGGTGGCATGAATGCCACACATTTGCCATCCTTGTCATGGCCATATTGTTAGAACTGAGTCCGACTCTACACAGTCCATCCCCACTTCTACAAGTTCAAGTTTATCCTTCTGGGAAAAGGGTTAAGATCGGATTTGGAGTGGCTTCTGGCACATAATAAAAGAGCCATAAAAGTTAGCTATTATCCTAGTCCTCTCCCCATCTTGACCGGCTCCTCTGAACTCAAGCTAGTATATCTGTATCCTCTCATGGTAAGTTTTCCAGAGTTAAATTCAACTTTGTAGATGTAGGCTGATCAACACCGAGTAGAACAGTACTGTCACCTCCCTCTTTCTACACATGCCACATCTGTTAATACAGCTAAAGACTATAGTAGCTTCTTGGTAACACATCACGCCAGTGGTATGCATTGATCAGTTATCTAAATCCTAGAAACCTACAACCAAACCCTGTGTCTCAGCTTCCCTGTCTTTGTTCAGATTTTCTGTACCCCAGACTAGGACTTTACATTTACTCCTGTTTTATTTCATCTTGTTCAATTCACCTTCCAGATCATCAAGGTCCCCTTTTCTATGCCACAAATGCTCTTTTTTCTGCTCTTCAACTGACTTTTCATAGCCAGTGTGAAGTCTGGGCTGGCTTGCAAAGAAACCCAAGCTGTAACAATAGTAATCACAGCCCTCTATCCAGCACTTGCTATATGACCGGTACTATGCACTTTACAATCATGATCTTCATAACAACCCCATGGAACAGATTAAAATCACCACCGTTTCACAGGTGGAGAAACCAACCTCAGCCCCAGGTTCTCATGGGTAGAAAATGATAGGGCTGGAATTTGAACCAGGGTCTATTTGATGCCAGAGTTAATGTGGTCAATGAACTGGTCAATGAAGCCATGGGGTAGGTTCTATGGTTGGCAGCACCCACTGAAACCACATTGTTGGAGAGAGGAGAGGAGCCGTCATACCACAGAAAGGGCAGCTTCTCCCAGAACACAGGTGGGGTGCTGGGCAGACAGGACATGTAATGCACTTTATCCAGTCAGCACTAGATAAGGCCCCACATGGGTCAGGCACTCCCAGCCTTCCACCACCAAATGCACGGCTTGGAACCATAAATGCCCTCTCCCCTGCCCTGCACTAGCACATGAGAGGTAAAGTAAATGCCAAGATGGTCCCTGATGGCCAATAGTGGGAAGGTCAACAATTCCCATTCTGACCCAACTTAATCAGAAAAGGAGTTTATAAAGCAGGACTGATGACTAAGTTTTATCTCGCATGCAATTGGTAGTGGCTGGCTGGAGCTCCAGATTGAGGCAATCTGAATCTACATCCAGCCTGAGCAATAAAGAGCACCATGATTGATTAGTGATGTCTGCCGTGGGCAGAGGAGGGGAGATGATCAAGTGTGCCACCCCTGCTCTAAAAGGAGGGAATGTAGGCTGGAGCTCCAAACACAGGCCAGAGTGGAGAAGCATATTTGGGGTGCTCATTGCTGACCCCTGCCCTTTCAGGCCAGTCTCTGGGTACACAGCTGGCCACAGTCCCCTTCAAGGATTTATCTTTTTCAGCCTCCCCTCCACTCTCAACGGCTGTTTCCCAGGCAGGATCACAGCTTTGGGTCTGCACACGGATCTGTAGCTCCTCATTATTTAAAGTCAGCCATCATATCCCTACTGCATTGCCATGGGGACCTGCTGTCCCGTAAATGATACTGAGATGTTTCGGCTAATCGTGCGGGCTCAGGCTCTGAGGATGCTCTTAGCAGATGATTGTCTCTCCTGCTGCCCTAATTCATCCTAATGGCCAAGCATGGAGGGGCTAACAAGGATAAAACAAGAGCTCTTGTCAGGCCAGCAGAAGCCCAAATGACGCTTGCTCTGAGTGTTCCGGAATAATTGCAGTTGTTTGTAGCAGCACCTCGTTGGCAGCATAGCTGCTAAAACAGAAACCCTGATTCCAAGCTGCCCTCTTAATCAGTTAGAAATAGTCCTGAGTCCTTGATTAGATTGTTCCAGGAAGGCAGGATGCTGGACACCGAGTAGAGCCAACCCTGGTGGCCTTGGTCACGCAGTTTCCTGAGTTTTGATTGCAGCTGTGTGGGCTGAGCCCTAAGCCAACAGAGACAAGATGCACAGATGTGGTCTCTGCTGTGTCCTGTCCTCTGTGGGCTCTGGGCTCAACCACTGGCCACTTCTGACCAGTGCCAGGAGAAGGGAAGGCAGGAAGGCTAGTCCCAAATGCACCAAATGACCTAATTAGTTCCTGAGCCAGAGTTGTGAAAGTGGTTTTAGGGCTCTGTTAGACATTTGTCCTTGACCTCCAAGGTCAAGTTCAGACTGGTCTTCCAAGCCCTCCACATCCACTGGGGGTCCAAGGCCCTTGGGGTGTGTGGTGCTGTCTAAAACCACCATCCAGCCTTATCAACAAAGAGTGCCAGGCTTGACTGGCAGACATTACTGAGCACTGGTGAATGTGTCATCCGCTGGGCACCATATTCCTGGTCCCAAGCCCTCTAGAGCTATGGCCACTGTTCATCTCCTGCTGAGAGTCAGGGTCCCTGTAAGCAGGGGATCTCCAGGTTTTTTCTGTCTCAGGTGGAGGAAAGAACCGACGTCCTCATGGGCCCTATAGGACAGTCCATTCAGAGGAGCCTGTTGGATTTCAGCTTTCTCTCTCTTTCTCTCTTTCTCTCCCCGCCCTGCCTTATTTCTCTGTGTCTTGGTGCTCACTTCAGCCCAGCCCAGCCCCCTCTCCAACCACAAGTGGCCCCAGAGTAACAGGTTCTTTCTTCCCCAGAGTAAGACCTGTTGGTGGGCAGATGGCAGACACCTACTCCCCAACCTATAGCACCTGATTTTCTAAGTCTCCTCTGGGCAGCAGGCATGAGGGAAGCCATGATGTAGTGTTTGGAGCATCTGGCAGGAAGCCTGATCCCGAGAGGCAGGGAGGCCCGTCGGGAGAGTTCCATGTCCTGTGCACCAAGGGCTGTGGGGCAGCTTCATCCATCTGTGTAAACCTGTTGCCGCCACGCACTAGCTATTGAGCTTTGTAATTGTGGTCCCGAGCTCTCCATCATTGCAAGTTTGCAAGAAGCCCTGGCAAATGGTTTCTTGGGACTTATTTACCAGGCACAGAGCCAAGTGGCCTTATTGTCTCTCATGTACAAGGGGCATAATAGCATTGACCTCACGAGGTTGTGTGTGGATTAAATGAACTGTGTTCAGTGCCCATTAGGTCCCTCTGGTCTTTGCAGGCCTCCTCTGGCTGTGCAGCCCCTGTCTTGGTTCTAAAAGGTCACCCCAACTAGGCAGGATTCTCCAAGACTCTTCTTTTTTTTTTTTTGAGACAGAGTCTTGCTCTGTTGTCTCGGCTAGAGTGCCATGGCATCAGCCTAGCTCACGGCAACCTCAAACTCCTGGACTCAAGCGATCCTCCTGCCTCAGCTTCCCGAGTAGCTGGGACTACAGTCATGCGCCACCACGCTCAGCTAATTTTTCTATTTTTAATAGAGACAGGGTCTTCCTCTTGCTCGGGCTGGTCTCGAACTCCTGAGCTCAAGCGATCCTACCGCTTCAGCCTCCCAAAGTGCTAGAATTACAGGCATGAGCCACCGCACCTGGCCTCCGGGACTCTTCTGGTTGTCACCCTTGCAGAGCTTTTCCTGAACCAGCAGGGGGGCTTCTCCCAACCTGCTTCTAGCAGTCGGAGCTCAGGCCTGGCTTCTGGCTCCTTCCTGACTCTGCCTTCTCTCCTGCTCATCACTTGCTTCCCACCTCCAGGCCTTCACCCACTGTTTTGCTTCCTCCCAGTCAATCTCCAGCCCACTCCCAATTTGCATTTACAATCAACCTCATCTACATGGAACACCTATCTGATGGCTCCTAGATAATGGGAACAGGTGCATGCTGCCACACGGGCCTCTGGGAAGGAGCCTTGTGTCTTGTTCTTTCCCAGCTCGGGCCAGCTCACTTTCTCTAAGGCAAAGCTCAGTTTAGCTTGTTGATATTTATGTCAAAAAGACCAGGGAGGCAGAGGGGACCACAGCTTTACATGTAGCTGTGAGGCTATATCAAAAGAGGTCTGGGGTCCAGAATGATGGCCTGCTCTGGCCCTGTCCCAGCCTGGGGTTTTGATGCCACATTCTGGGGCATGTTGGGAGGAGGAGGATCAGGTTCAGCATGGCAAGGACCACTGCAACAACCCTGGGAGAGAGGAACTATCGCAGCACCATTTTACAGATGGGGAAATAGAGACTTAGGAAAGTTTGTGTACCATGTCCAAGGTCACTAAGGCAGTACGTGGCTGAGCCAGGATGTGAACCCAGGCAGTCTGACCCTGGCCAGATTGGCTGCTGGGGAGAGCTGGAGAAGGCTGGGCACTCTGGGCCTTGGTGATTCATTTCTGGAAAACTCTGTTAGGAAAGTGCTGAAAAAGACTGCAGAAGGCCTGGGCTGCTAGTGGAGTGCTCTCTGGGCCCTCTGGGGTCCTGGGCAGGTGTAGGAGGCTTATAAATAAAGGAGCTGGTTCAGCAGGGAGCGGACTGGCAGGTGTCTAAGGTACAGACTTTCTCAATAGACGGACCCAGCTTCAAGACCTATGTCCGCCATTTCCCAGCTGGGTGACCTTGAGCAACTTACTTAACTTCTCCGGGCCTCAGGGCCATCCTTTGTAAAATGGGGATGATGTTAGAACCAACTCATGGCTGTTTTGAGGATTCAATGACTTAATGGGTGTAGAGTAACTGATACACAGCCTGGCTCCCTAAACATAAGCCGTTCTTGCTGAGGCTGGAGGTTTGTCCTCACGTTGTCCCATCCCACTGCTGTTGCAAGCAGAAGCTGGAGTCAGGGAGGGAGAAAGCGGCCCGAGCTGACAGCTGCTTCTCCTTTTCCACCGTGCAAGCATCTGAAGGCACAGGAAGCCTTTCTGCCTTCCTCTAAGGGGTCTGACACGTGTAATCACACAGTTTAGCAGTAATACCAAAGTGTCTCTGGGTACAAGATTTGTCGCTGGCTGTGAGCAGGGCTGGCTGCAGGCGCTGCCTCTGGAAGACACCTGCAGGAGATCCCACTCGATTGGGCCTCCGCCCCTCCACGCCTGCCACTCCCCAACCCCAACTGCTAGAGCTGGGATTGGCCGAATGGCTGGGGGAGGGCCAGACGGGGCAGGGCGCTCTGCACCCTCGGGGCCTGTGTCTGCACATCCCTATCAGGGAAAGTGCTGAGTGGTCCAGGCGGCTGGTGGAGTGCTTGCTCCCTGGGCCCTCTGGGGTCCTGGGCCGGTGTGGGAGGGACAGACAGCTCAGGGCAGAAGAACCTGTATCCTTCCTTCTCACCCCCAGTAAGTCAGGAAAGACGCTGGAAGGTCCAGCACACAGGCCGCCCCTCGGGGAGAAATCGCCTCCAGCCCCTGTTCCTCATGGTCAGCGGACGACCTTGCTCTGTATTTCCCTGAGAAGACAGAAGGAATCAGAAGTGAACTTCGCAAACTCCCGCTACACCCTCTACAGACCTCCCTGCATCCGCGCCGTCAGGGCAGGCTGTCCCCTCTCCTGTTGCTATGGAGGAAGCATGAGGCCCTGTGCAAGGCCCACCCCGCGCTTGCCCGCTGGACCTCATCCCCTTGAACCTTCTGCACGACAGTGCCCTGCAGGAGTCCTCTGCATCGTCACCTTCTCCCATCACAACGGGGTCACCCCGTCACAAACACGATGCTTAATTATATCTGATCGATCAAACCCCTTCGATCTCAGCTCCCAACACAAATCGTTGTTGGATGCACGTGGGCGAGGCTGTGCTCATGCCAGGACCATGCCCCCCACCCCTCTCCAGGCCTATAGCTGCCCTGCTTCTCTTCCCCTACCCCCAAAGAACTTCTGAGCCCCTTCTCTTGTCCTCCATGGATCCACCTGCCAACAGCCAGCCTGAGCCCCCTCCCCAGCCTGGGGTCTGCTGGCCTTCCTGGCTACTTGGCCTCTCTTTCCACGGCAGCCGTGAGGAACCGCTTGTTGTTTCTTGAGCAAGTCAGGCCTTATCCTACCGCTGCACCTTTGCACATGCACTTCTGGGTTGGCCTGGAGCTTCCTTCCTGTCCGGCACCCTGCATACACCTATCCTTCCTCTGAGACTCAACTCAGGTGTCGTCTCCTTCAGGGCGACTTCCCTGCTGCCCCAGATTAAGGAGGGAACCAGCCAAGCTGCTGCCTGGGACACCTCGTTACAAGAGGCCCTGCATCATCACTGGAAATTTACAGACATGGAAGAAATTTTGTTTAACAGAACTGCTCTCAGGCCGAGTCCTGGAAAGAATCCTTTGGGAAGGAGCTGGGGTGTACGCATTTGTTGGTGGGGAGCAAGACCCTGAAGGGGAAAGAAGGAGAATTGGGGGCCTGTTTTCCTTTAGACCTTTGTTTGGGGAGGCAGGATGCAAGTGTGGGAGCAGGGCTGGGTCGCTCGGGCTCTAGTGGACAGGCCGAGCCTCTCAGCAAAACAGACGAATTGTATGGGTTGAATAGGCTCTGCTTGCCTGGTCACTCCGGCCGGGGTTAGAGGCCTCCTATTCTCTGTCCACTTAGCGTTTTCTGTCATGACAAGCACTGCCCTGCTCTGCGAACCTCTGTTCACACACCCGTCTCCTTCTAGACTGTGGCCCCTTGGAGGGTAGGGTCTGCGTCGTATCTGTCTTTGTGACCCTAGCTATTAGCATGGAACGCGGGCTCACCTGGGAGCTTGATACATGCTTGTTGATTGGGTGGCTGGGTAATTCCTTTTCACCCAGATATTTTGATCTCACACATACACAGGCTAATTTCTTCCCATGTTTTAAACTTTGACAGGCACATATAACTTTGACTCAAACTGCACAAAAGCAAATCATATAATCATAACATTTGTGCCCCCATAATATTCTGAAATAAAAAAAAAAAAAAAAAAGAAACTTGAGGACTGGAATTCACTGGAATTCATTCTTTTTTTTTTTTTTTTTTTTTTTTTGAGACAGGGTTTCACTCTGTCACCTGGGCTGGAGTGCAGTGGTGTCATCATAGCTCACAGTAACCTCAAACTTCTGGGCTCAAGTGGTCCTCCTGCCTCAGCCTTCCCAGTAGCTGGGACTATAGGTGTGTATCACCGTGCCCAGCCAATTTTTCTTTTTCTGCGGAGGGGGGGGTGGGACAGGGTCTTAGTATGTTGCCGAGGTTGGTCTTGAACTCCAGGCAAGCAGAGCCAAGCAGAAGCCCAGGAGCCTCCGGGAAGACTATTCCCTGCTGCCTATTCACCCAACATGATTCATCTGTTTTGCTGAGAGGCCTCGAGCGATCCTCCCACCTCAGCCTCCAAAAGTGCTAGGATTACAGGGGTGAGCCACCACCACCCACATGTGGCCTCTTTTTTGTTGTTGTTGTTCTTGATAAAGCTTCTTATTTATTTATTTTTGTTTTCTAATTTTTATTTTTTATTGATGTATCATAGCTGAAATTCACCCCTCGCCATATGTGTTCTCAGCTTGCAGGCACGTGGATTAGATCATCACATCTCACAGGATGTTCAGGGGACCCGAGGGGTTGCACTGAGCTCATGTTCAGTAGACACAGGGTCCCCCTCACTGTGTGACCTTGAGACAGTCATTTTCCTTCTCAGGTTCATCTTCCCACGAGAAAGAAGTTGGAACAGGGTCTCCAAAGTCTTTCTCACTCTGAGAGAAACTGTGGAGTCATAGAGAGCTCCTGGGATTTGGAGTCAAAGGAGCTGACTCATCCTCTGACAACCTCAGTTTCCCCATCTCTAAAATGGGGATGGGGTGAGGATTTAACCACCCACGGATGTGAATGTGCTTGGGAAGCCACAGGGGCCATGTCCATGGACGGGGCTGTAGACAGGCGCTGTTAGCCACGATCACCACGTGTGACATCCAGCGACTGCCATCTCATCTGTCTTACAGTCTAACCCTGATCCATGTTCCTAAAGACCTAGGAGATCTTCGTTCATGCTTTCATTTTGTCTTCTATATCCTAAATCATTAGTTCATCCGTTCAATACTTTTATTGAATGCACACTATGTGTCAGGCCTGGAGCCGCAAGTGTACGCATTTGGCAAAGCTACGTCTAGCCCCAGCCCTTAGTAGCTAATATCCAGAGTGGTAGTAATAGCAATGACCATTCATTGCAGCTTCAATGCCAGGCACACCATTAGGGACCTTCATAGTAATGATCCCATTTCATCCTCATAAGACCCCCACGAAGTTGGCAGTATTACAGTTTCCATTTTGTAGATGTGTAAACTGAGACACAGAGAAGCTAAGGTACTTGGAGTAACTAGTCACAGCTAGGAATGGTGGTGATCAGATTAGAATCCAGGTAGTTTGGTTTAAGAGCCTGAATACCATCCCACCCGCATTGAGCTATACCACCTTTCGGGACCCAGGTTCACACCTAGCTGCTAATGTCCAAAAAGCATGTGACATCTGCCCAGAGCTCATGTCATCCCACCCCCAGAGGGAGGCAGACGTAGGCTCTGCCTGAGGAGGGTCCAGCCCAGGCCAGCCCCACTGAGCCTTGGACACCTGCTCACCTGGGAGAACTGCCCAGGGCGCAGAGTGAGGAGACCCAGGGCCCATGCCCTGCGGATGCCCCCACTGGTGGAGCAGCCCCGCCCTGCGCACCCACGCCTCTTCTGCAGTTCCCTTTGTTCTTGCTCCCAAGTCACAAGGTGACAGCCTGTTCCTCCTCCCCGAGCAAGCTGTGATTCGAGTCAACCCTGGAGGCCTCTGTCAGAGCTGCTCAGAGAAGGCTCTGGAAAAACCTTGCTGCTTTGGGGACCAGAGGCTGTTGGACATGAAGTCTATAAAAGAATTTTTGGGGAAACACCTCACATTCACTTCTCCGCAGGCAGCGAGAGTCCTTTGGAGATGAAGGCAGGATAAGACAGGGTTTAATTCTCACCGCTGTCTCCGATGAGCCCTTACCCAAGTGGGCACGCTGGTGTTTGTGTTTGGGAATGTGTGTGCAGGCGCCTGCTCGTGCATGTACGGGGCTATTTGGGTGCATGTATGGTTGGCCCTCTGTATCCATGGGTTCCACATCCTCAAATTCAACCAAACACAGATCAAAAAGAGTTAAAAAAAATGACACAACAATAAAAATAATACAAATTTTTAAAAATACAGTATAACAACTACTTACATAGCATTTACATTAAGTGTTATAAGTAGTCTAGAGATGATTTACAGTACAGTATACAGGAAGATGTGCATAGGTTATATGCAAATACTGCCCCATTCTACAGAAGGGACTCGAGCACCTGTGGATTTTGGTATCCGAGGGAGGCGCCGGAACCAATCCCCCCAGACAATGAAGGATGCCTGTATGTGTGTCCCTACATGCGTGTGTCTCTCTGGATGTGTTTATTAGTTAATTCTTGTTGCCTAACAGACCGCACCACTTACCACTATCTGTGCGTCTGCCGCTGGGCTCAGCTGACC
>RJWJ010023316.1:0-25930 GCA_004363605.1 Indri indri
CAAATTAAAAGCTGGATCAAATCGCTTAATTTCCATTAATGATCTGCAGTTGGAATCAATCACTAAGTCAGAAGACAGACCTAAAAACAAACAAAATTAGCAGCTCATCTTGTATGGTGTTCGAGCAGAATTAATCAGTTACACCCCAGTCAGGGAAGTTGCATGGCAGCGACCTGCAACAGCTTTCTCAGTCATCAGTAACCACACTGCAAGCTGGGGAGAGGGCAGGGCAGACACGTGGAGGTTTTGTAAATAGACAGTTTGAAGTGGATTTTCACTGCAACTTATAATGATGAGCCTCACAAATGAGTATATTCTATTTTTTAAAAACTGGTTAAGAGAGAGAGAAAAAATGTAGACCTGAGAAAACTCAAACTTTTCTACTTCATTTGTCTTTATCCTTGCTTCACTACCTTTCATTTTCTAAGGAGAGATGGCAAATGAAATGATATATCACATGGTCTTTTACAGGCCTATATTATTACAGTTTAGTCTTCATCTGTTAAAACACATCTCTAAGTAAAAGACACAATATGATACTCCACCAAGAATAGCACATTGGTACAAGAAAAGAATCAAATTTTAGAGTTAAAAATAGGATAAGTATTGCCCATGTCAGAAAATTCAGTTTCTATTCATGTCGTGGTATAGAATTTCTATAGAATATCTTTCAGAAAGGCTTTTTATAATGAGGGGAAGACTGTTAAGAACAGATAATTAAAATAAACATCTCCTAGGCTGAACCTAGGGAAGTTGAATTCCACACCTATTAAATTTCTGTACTCCTCTTTCAAGTCTTGAATACCAACGTGAAGTTCCATCGGCTATTTAATTAACATCTGATCCAGGCATCTCACCGTTATCTGCCAAAAAAAAAAAAAAAAAAAAAAAGTCCATAGCTTGTGAGCTAGGTGAACTTTGCACTTTAATACTTTATTTTTATTTTCATTTTTTTGTAGGTGCTCTCTTTCCTCTCATCCCTAAACAGAGGTAACCCCATTTGGCACTAGCTGGAATCGAGCTCTATGGTTTTGACTTATGAGAGTGAGTTACATGCTCACTCTTCCTCTGATAAACTTGCTCATGCAGATGTGATGATAGGTGATCTCAATGAGCAAGACATTCCAGGAGCATTTTAGAGGCAACCTCTTAATCCAGAGGAGCTCATGACAAGTGATTAGAAGATACTTTAGTGTAAGCTTCACTTTTAATGCTGTTATATTGTGCTACACAGTCAACTGACATGATTAAAGACTGTGAAGCTTGGGCCTTCATTCTTCCACACACTGCCCAGATCTCCAGGCCCATCTCGCACGGACAGCTCATTTCCCTTTCATCACAGCAAAGCTCTTTCAATACACATCATGGTATCTCTTGCATTGGGCCCTTCTCACAAGCTCTACCTTATTTGGGAGTGGAGCTTTGACACCATACACATGGTTACCTCCTGTTCATCTTTTAAAACTTGGCTCAAGAATCACTCCTCTTAGAAGACTCCAAGAATTTTTGGCATTCACCTCCATTAACTCTTTTTAGATGATTTTCCTCTGGGCTTCCTTAGCCTCTTATTCACGCTTCTCTCAGAACTTGTAAAAGACCATCTGTAATTTTGTTTATTCAGCAAGTGGTAAACTCCAATTAAGTAAGGATAATTATTCATATTATTGCTGTCATTGTTATTTTACTATAATCCCCAGCCTCTAGTGAAACAACTGACATATACTTGGAATTTGCTAAATATTTGTAGAGCAACTGGATAAACTCAGTCTTGCATTGAAAACTATACTTGTCTCTGCTACTTCCTCTGGATTTTGTCAGTGGGAAGAGATTCCTATTTTCTTAATGCCTGTAATACTCTCTCCCATTCTTATAGATTCTCATCACGTTCCCTGATTTGTGCAAATATCTCCTCCTGAAGGGTATAAATTCTTGAGGGCAATAATACTATCCAATGAAACTCTGTGGTCCCTACAGAGCCTAACACAAGTCATTGAATGAAATGGATATAAAAAAACCCAACTTTGCCAAGGAAATAATCAACAGAGCAAATAGACAACTTACAGAATGGGAGAAAATATTCTCAACCTATACATTCAATAAAGGGTTAATAACTGGAATCTACAAAGAACTCAAGCAAATCAGCAAGAAAAACTCAAACAACCCCATTAAAAAATGGGCAAAGGACATGAACAGAAGCTTTTCAAAAGAAGATATATAAATGACCAATAAACATATGAAAAAATGCTCAATGTCACTAAGCATCAGGGAAATGCAACTTAAAACCACAATGAGATATCACCTTACTGCACTTAGAATGGCTTTCATTAAAAAGCCCAAAAACAATAGATGCCTGCATGGATGCAGAGAGAAAGAAATGCTTATACATTGTTGGTAGGACTGCAAATTCGTAAAACCTCTATGGAAAACAGTAGGGAGATTCCTCAAAGAACTAAAAGTAGACCTACCATTTGATCCAGCAATCCCACTACTGGGTATTTACACAAAGGAAAAGAAGTCATTTTATCAAAAAGGCACCTGCACTCGAATGTTTACTGCAGCATAATTCACAATTGCAAAGATGTGGAATCAACCCATGAGTGGATAAAGAAAATGTGGTATATATATGACATGGAGTACTACTCAGCCATAAAAAAGAAATGAAATAATGTCATTTGCAGCAACTTGGATGGCACTGGAAATCATTTTCCTAAGTCAAGTGTCTCAGGAATGGAAAAAACAAATACTGCATATTTTCACTAGTAAGTGGGAGCTAAATGATGAGGGTATATGGGCACAAAAAGACATAAACGACATTGGAAACTCAGAAGAGGGGAGGTACAGAGGGGTATGAGAGATAAAAACTTACCTATTAGGTAAAATGAACACTGTCCTGGTGGCAGGCACACTGAAAGCCCTGACTTCACCATTATAGAGTATATCCATGTAACAAAAACTTTTGTACTCCCTTAATATTTTGATATAAAACAAAAACCGCAACTACCACTAAACAAAACTTGTTGGAGAGGTATGTGTATTTGTGTGTGTGAGAGAGAGAGACAGAGAGAGAGAGAAGTAAGACTTTGTCCAAATAATGTAGACTTGAAGTCTGGGCCTTGGAATAGGTAGATTTTTATCTGGGAAAGGTCTTGTTAGGTAAGTGTTATTTGTGACTTGCTCAGTTATTATTTGTCATTCTATTTTTGAATCTCCCTCGTCGTACAATAGAAGAATTTCCCCTCATCCTTCACCTTTTACAAATGAAGTCCTAGAAGAATAGTAATTTTTCTTATTTTCCTTGCACTTCTACTTTCAAATATTCATTCCACAATCTTTAATCAAGAATCACTTCCTTCTTTGATGTTTAACTGTATTTTCAGATGATATTCCAAACTGTTTTATTCTCTGTTTTTTTTCAATTTACTTGCAAAACTCAGATGAACTTTTTTTATCATTCATGGTATCAGTTGTGAATCTTAATCTTTAAACCAAATAAAAGATTTGCCTTGAAAATAAATATGTAAATTCAGCTTTTTAAAAATCTGTTTTTCCTGCTGTTATTACTTGGTACACATTCATAATATTGGAATTTAAATTACTTTTTCTGACTAGAAAAATACTTTCCCTCTGACTTACAGCCTGAGGAACCACGCCAGGGTCCATTGCTAATACGGCAAAAGGAGAACAGCAGAGCTGCATTTAATGATGCTTATCAAGGACCATTTATTTCCAAAGTAAGTGTCTCGTGGCCCTGAAGACTGGCAGTGCAGGGTCTGCAGACTGGAATGACATCCTGCTCTTCAAGAGTTATAAAACTAGCTTAAAATTTATGCTTCTGGTGAATACTTCTGGCTTTTTATGTGTTACTTATTAACTAAGAATATTTCACTGAGGAGATTTATTTGACGAAAATGCATTGAAATTACTTGCATCAATGAACTATATTATAGGTGAAACTCAGTATAAATTATGTAGGAGGGGATTCAAAAATAAGGCGACAAAGCTTAGGAAAACCAGTCACGCCATCTCTTCCCCTGATTTAGCTTTAGCTTGTTAAACTTTCAGGCCGGAACTAGAAAATTAAAGTGAAAATGCAAATGAAGCGTTTTTGCAATGACAGAGGCACTTGTATCAGACTAACCCTTCTGCCAAGAATAACTATGAAAATTAAATTAAAGCTGAAAACAAAGGGGAAAATTGTGTTTGAAGGTATTGGAAAGAAACCAAGGTGACCAGAAGTATGGGACCATGATTCAATAGGAAAAGAACATATGTAGTGAGCCCTAAAACTGTCATGGGTTTTATCCTTTTAGAGCATTTGCCTATACACAGTATGAGACTTGAACACTAAGAAAAAGTGATGTCCTGGAGCTTGTGGAAGTCTTATGGTTGAGGGGTACAGGAGTTGGAGAGCCAGACTACCAAACCTGTCACAAAAAAGTGAGTCCAACAGTTTGTATGTAGTCTCTACGATGAAGCATTTATCAGTTACAAAGGGCTGCATGCATTGGGCAAGAAGCTCAGAAACTAAGCAGAGAGATGAGGATAAGAAGCTCACACCTAAAGAGAGGAGACCTCTTATCTGGCATTGGACTTACCCTATGGCAATAAACATATATAAGAGCTGGAAAAAGTATGTAAAATAACTACTTGTAGCCATTGGATAGCAACCAACTCAGAGCTCTAATCCTTGAGAGAAAGAAAGCATAAGAGGTAATCCCACATTCTTGATGCTTTCTTCCTGATAACATTTTCCAGTTTGCAGAGCAAGAATATAGAGCCTAAGCAGAGAATTGTGGTCTTGCTGAGTGAGGGAGACATAGAGACTGAAGTTTCAGAGTGCCAAAGTGGCCAAGATTTAGGGGCATGGTTCCAGAGAAAGACAGCTAACTCACTAGGGAAAAAAGCTCCCCAAATCTGAATAAATAATCCTCTTGAATTCTTGACCTAATCTCAAGCTACACAGGCATAGGATGTAACTCTGAAAGACTTATTAGAGAATAGTTGTGGTGAGGCTAGAGAGCTGAACAAAGATTTTAGAAGCTGGACAGGGCCAGAGAGACAGAATTTGGAGTTAAGCTCCAGACTGGATGGAACAACCTCAGGAACATACTGAAATTTCACCTGGAACATAGGAAGGCCACATTTTAGGAGTAAGCACAATGCCCTATAAGTATGGGTAAAACTAAAACTTCAGAGCCACATTTGCGAAGACTTGACAAAATCAAGATGATTTGTTTATAATTTGTCTACCAGAACAACCTTAACTTTCTTGAAAGGGAAAACACCAATTTACAGCATAATTAAAGGTATCTATAATGTCTAAAACATTACTGACATCCAAAGATGCAGAAAAAGTGATCAATTATCAAGAGGAAAGACAGAACCAGACACAGAGACGAAATTCTAGAGTTGGAGTTAGTGTTTAAGCATGTGAAAATAACCATAATTATTATCTTAAAAAAATAGAATAAAAGATAAAAAAATGCATGAAAATATGGAGAATATAAACAGATAATCAGAATCAATAAAAAGAATAAAATGGACATTCTAGAACTGTAAAACACAAGATCTAAAGTTGAGAACTCATTGAATGGGTTTAAAAACACTGGACATGAGAAAGGACAAGATTTATAGACTCCAAGTCATGTCAACATGAACTATTTAGTTTGAAAGATATAATAAGAATAATGGTAATGAAGAATAAATCAAATTCATAAGGAACACAATCAAGAGAATGTTATAAAAAGTGTGATACCAATAAATTTGAAATTTTAGATTTAATGGAAAATCTCTTGAAAAATAAAACTTGCTAAAACTGAGAGGAGAAATCAAAAAATCTTAATATTCCTATACCTATTAGAGACGTAGAATTTGTAATTAAAGATCTTGCTGCGAACAAACAAAAAATTATTCTAGGCCCAAATAGATTCACTGGTGAATTTCTCCAAATTTTTAAAGAAGAAATAAAATTAACCTCACAGAAATGATTCAAGGGAATATAAATGGAGAGAATGTGTGCCTCTCATATGTTAATTGTGAGAGTGTAAATTGGTGCAACCGCTTTGGAAAACAGTTTGGCACTATCTACCAAATCTGAACACACTCAGGCACCATGATCATTTTATGCTACTTCTAGATCTAGACTCAACAGAGGAGAGTACACCTGTGCACAGAAAGGATTGCTTCCTGTGTTCACAGCATCATTATTCATGAGAGAAATAATGCAGATGTTCAGGCAGTGTCAAATGGAAAAATAAATTGTGGCTAGTCATGCAATAGAATATTACACAGCAATGAAAAAAATTACAGCTACACTTTTCAACATGAAAGAATCTCACAGAAATAATGTTAACTGAAAGAAGGCAGACCCAAAAGAACATATAATTCTGTAGGATTCTGTTTGTTCATGTTAAGAAATGGGCAAAAAACTAACCTATGATGGTAGAAGGTACAAGTGTCTACTTGGAAGGGTAATGCCAGGAGGCACTGAGAGAGGGGCTTCCAGGCTCCTGGTAATATACTTAGCATACCTTGATCCAGGAGGTGGTTACACACGTGGATCACTTTTTAAAACTTACTGAGTTGTCAACTTAGGACTTAACGAATCCTTCCGTATGAATATTATACTTTAATAAGAAGTTCCCTTCTCCTCTCCTTCCCCAAAGCAAAGCAAAGTAGGTCCTCAAAATTTTAACATGTATAATCTCTGCAATTTGAGTCAAGGAAAAATGACTTGTGTATGTGTTTTAGCTGGTATAAGAAGAGATCTCTTTAAATGAATTATGTACCTGATTATGGAGGAAGACTGTAAAATGAAGTCCAACTCATGTTAATCAATTGTTTTCTCTCTCTCTTTCCATCTCTTTTTATTTTTCACTTGTGTATGTGTGTTCCCATCTGTAGTAGCAAGTTCATGGGAAGTCATGCTAATGCCCCTTCAAATGTTAATGCAATGTAGTGTAAATGTACTATAAAGTAGGCAGAGTAAAATAGATACAGAGCTGACCTGGAAGGGAGATCTCAACATGTAAACTGATTCAGCACCACTAAGCAGTGGTTGTGATGCTGTTTTCCTGCCTCAAAGCAAGGCTGGGAGGTGTTTGGGTATGGGAACTCTTGAAATGCCAAGAAGTTATTTGACAGACGCATGAGTGTTAGACCTAAAAGGCTCCAAAGAGGCCACCAAATAAAGCCATCCAAATAGACCACCTAAGACCAGTTTTTAACAGTATTTAGTCATTTCATAACCACACGTCAAACATGAGATCTCACTCCTCACTAGATGTGATTCTCCACTGGTTGTACACAGCAGAATTATGTTTATGAAAATATGAAAGCCCTGGCCCCTGCCTGGATAAGGAATTTGAATCTGGACGTGCAGTCTGTTGGGTTGTGTCCCTTTAGAAAGCCCCTCTGGTGACTTGGATGTGCCCTTTGGCTAAGAAACACTATGTGACCAGAACCCTTGGTGGGGTGAGGTGGCTCATGCCTATAATCCTAGCATTCTGGGAGGCCAAAGCAAGAGGATTGCTTGAGGTCAGGAGTTCGAGACCGGCCTGAGCAAAAGCTAGACCTCCTCTCTACTAAAAATAAAAAATTAGCCATGTGTGGTGGTGCTCACCTGTAGTCCCAGCTACTCGGGAGGCTGAGGCAGGAGGATCACTTGAACCCAGGAGTTTGAGGTTGCTGTGAGCTAGGCTGACACTACGGCACTCTAGCCTGGGCGACAGAGTGAGACTCTGTCTCAAAAAAAAAAAAAAAAAGACACACTATGTGACCAGAGCCCGAAGGGGAGGATGATGTGGCGGGCACTGATGAGATGGGGTCATGCTAGAGAGGAGAGTCATCTAAACAGCTACTATGTCCAAGGTTTCATATCCACAAAACAGAAAAGTTTTGATAAGTTAAATATATTGTAAGTAGTTTCATTATCAGACTCATAAAATGTTAGCTGTAAAAGAGAGCTCAGAAATTGTTTTGTCCAAATCCCTCATTTTATGCAAGGAAACTGAGGTTCAGAGATTAAGCTGGGGTGAGCTTTTGGTATGGGGCACTTTGAATATACATGTTGCTCTTATTTATTTTTTATTTATTTTATTTTAATTAATTAACTATTTTAAAATGACAAATAAAAATTGTATATATTTATGGCATACATGTTTTAAGGTATGAATATATCATGGAATGGCTAAATCAAGCTAATTAGCATATGTATTAATTAGTATGCTCATATATATTTTTGTGTGGTAAGGGCACTTAAAATCTACTCTCAGCAATTTTCAAATACTGTATACAATACATTATTATTAACTATAGTCAACATATTGTACAATAGGTCTCTTGAACTTATTTCTCCTAACTGAAATTTTGTATTTTTTGGTTCCTGCAACCTTCTAATACTTCCTCTCCTTAACCCCCAACTTTCTTAGTGAGAGAGTCTTTGTCTCTCTTTCTCTTTCTCTTTCTCATCAGGGAAGGTGATCTTGGTTGGATACAGAGACCTTACCCTAATCCTGTGTAGGTCTTAGGCCACCACATGTATACCCTTGTATAGGCAAGCCTCACGTATGCTGTTCTGTGAGATATGCAAGCTTGTGAGACACGTTGGTAGCTATAAAACCTTGAGAGCTTGATGCTTATCATGTATCTATGGCTCCTACTCAGTGGCATTCAGGCATTTGGAAAGGCATGCGGAACACTCATCAGAGGAAAAGTGCAAAAGCAAATGGAAGCATGGCTCAACTCCAAAACCCCATTGTTGACACTGTTTCCTAAGTAGAAAATAATTTAAACATAGAAACCTGGAGTGCTTCAAGATGGAGGCATTCCTTAGCATAACTTCACCTTTCAGGGTCCAATTTAGCAAAGAAAATATATGCAGTATTTGTGTCTCCAAGGAGCAGATAACCAGAATGATACGTGGGCACAGTTTCGAAAAACCTATTTGCACATTTGAACTGACAAAAGCAAAAGATGAAGGGCATGAAATAGGCTTTGGAATACACCATCCCACACTTGCCATCCACCTCCAGAAGCATGACCATCCAGAGGTTAATGGGTTACAAAATGAACAACTGAATAGTTTGCCTGTTTTTCTGGTAATAGTGTTTGTGAGATAGGAGCCCAGAGCACGCTTTAAAATGTAATCTATAATTCATTGCAGATAAACCGTAAAATGCAAAAACATTAATTTTTACAACTGCCATTATTTATGACATTTTCCCTGTCCTCTATTAAAATATTTGTTAGATGTATAGAATGTTCACAGCTGCTAGATTATTTACAAGGGAGCTGATGAGCAGTTTCAATGATTTAGCCGTTAGAAGATTAAAGCAGTTTTTTAAAAAGTTACTTGTTTCAGAGATGTTTTTGCATCGAATGAAGACTAGAACAAGGGAATAAAATTTACTCACCAAAACCTAATTGTCAAGTGAAATCGATCTAAAAATAGGACTTTTAAATTTTGTTTTGGTCAGGGTACACGGCAAAACACCCCAGATGGTGTTTTGAAAATGAGGAATATTTATTAGAGGAATTTCTCCAGAATGAGGGAAAAGGTGGAGATATGATTAAAGGAGATCCTAGACTTGTGAAGTTATTGAAGTTTCTCTGCTCCTTCATTCATTCAATCAGTGAGTATAGAAGGGCCTGCTGGGAGGCACCTATTGTGCCAAATATTGGGAACATAAAGATGAAAAAACAAGGTCTCACATGATTCCCAGCCTACAGGTGAAACAAGCACATGGAAACGAAGCTAACCCTTGGCCATTGCTGCAAAGAAGCTGTGTATTTAACAGAGTGGGCTTCTCTCTCTGCCTGTGGAGTCTGAGAAGACTTGCCAGAGTTGGGATTGTTTGAGCTAAGCAAAGGTTATAAAGTGACAGAGGCTTATTTTGTTTAACACACAAAGCATGTAATAAAAAAGTTGAAGGAGAAACCCATCAAGCTGATGTAGTAGACTGATGTGTTGATGTACCCAAACATACAAGCAATAAGAGATAACATAAGAAAAATGAAAGCTTAGCAGACATAGATAGGTTCAAATCAAAGCAAACATCTTCAAGAACTAGAAATGGCACAGAAACAGGAATAGATTGTTGGGCTAGAGTAAGGATGCGAATAGCCTTGCTGGTAATGGCAGCCGTATTGAGATTACAAGGGCCAGCTTTTGTGAAGTTAGCATCATGCAAGGCAGACTGTAGAAATGGAAAGAAACTGTGTTATTGGTGAAATAATTGAGCAGCTGAATCAAGCAGCACCTGAAGCTTGACTATCTCTCTACTTCTCAGTTATATGAGCTAATTTCTTTTATTGCTTAGACTGTTTGAGTAGGGTTTTTCATGGAATTGTAACTGCAAGTGTGCCAATACAAGTTATTATTGCAACAGTTGTAATGGTTGATTCATCATTTCCGCAACAGGCATTATTTCTGCTGACTCATTCTAAAATGATGGCAATTATTGGCACAGTGAAAAATATTCATGTGACTAAATTAATTTTTCCTTTTTCATGTGAACACATGCATGAGATTTGAAATTAGGTTAAGATTATATTTCTAAAATAATAAAATTGAGCTTTAGTTACATTGCTTAGGAGATGGAGAAAAAAGAAAATCAAGCTGTAAAGGTCAATTTCCTCCAGATAACCTTCTGAAACCATAATATCATATCAGCTACTATTTAGCAGTCACTTACTGTATTCAAAGGACTCTTCTAGGTGCTTTGTTTACATTTTCTTTAGTTCTTTCTTAGAATTATTTAATCTGAGAAAACAGAAGCTTAGAGAATGGTTTTAGGGTCTAGTACCTAAAACAGTGTCCAGCATAAGCTGAGCTCTCAGAAGTCATTGTTGCATGTTAAGTAACTGCTCAAGTACATGCAAAACTGGGTTTCAAACTCCTGTCTGCTTTCTTCCAAAGTCTTTGCTCCTGTCACTACACCATATTGTTCCCATGCGTCAAAAATCCCATCTTCTTGTAACTAGAAGTTTGTCCACTGGTCTAATTTACTGGATTGAAATCTAAGACAAGTAGCTGTCAATTAAGAAAGTCTAGCCTCTTCAGGATAAGTTCCTAATTTGATACCATTGACCATTTTTTTTCAGAAAGTAGACTTCTTAGATCATTGCCAAGAGCAAGAGAGATAAGATGTATAAACTCAGGTTCCTAAGCCCAACTAGTTTCCAGCCCTTGATGGAATTCTTTCTGTTACAAGTTATATGCCTTAAGTTGACATCCAAACCTTGCTCCAAGGACGTTAAAAAGAGCTAAAAACTTGTATTCCAGACTCAAGATTGATTATTTGAAATGAGACTTTGGAATTCTTGCTTAACCTTGAAATGCCTCTAAAAATATAATTCTTATTTCAATGTGTCTTAAATTTTTTAAATAAAATTTATCTAGAATAAAAATGTGTGATTTATAATGAGAATTCAGTAAATGCTGCTGTTTAAAAATGCTGCTATTTTAACATCCATTAATAGTGAATTGCAAAATTTTGTAATATTTTATCATGCTCAGATTAGCCCACTTGGATCTCATACAGTAAGCAATAGTCAAAAACGTTCTGTGTCTATGAAGAATGGCCTTATTTTCATCAAAAAAAAAAAAAAAAGAAAGAAATGGCAGATAGCTAGTTGAATTTCATAGCCCTCTATGCTTTCTGCTGCAGTTCTTTTGCTGCTGAATATAAAATTCAAGGTCCAGGCTGTCTACAGTGAGTGTAAAACCTAGGCCCTCTGAAAGCGTTGAGGCTGATATGGTCTTTCAAATTTCCCACTAGGGCCTGCATGGTAAATTAATAAACAAGTTGGTATCATCAACAAGTGCATAATAAGAACTACTATTTATTAGGTACCTCCTAAGTGGTAGGCAAAGAGAGAAAAGTAGAATAATGAATTGGAATATGCAGGTTTGTTAAAGTTTGGAAACAAGATTATAAAATGTCTTACCCTAACCAAGTTATTTAACTACTCAGTTTCCTCAGTTTTTCAGTGGAGAATTATTAGCATAATTATTAGTACAACCATCTTGGAAATTGTTGTGAGGATTAAAAATACCATATTGCATATAAACCTTTGAGTACAGAAAGGTTTCAATACATACCATGATTGTTACTATCATTGAATTTGAAAGGCAGAGTGGCACAGCTGGGACTCAAACTCTGATGTAAAGTCTATCAAGGAGTCCTTTCCATCTGCTACCTTTCTTTTGTATGGTAGAGAAAATGCACGCCATGGGACTTGGGAATGGCCATACAAGGCTTCATGGAAGGGTTGATATTTGATCTGTACCTTAAAGGATGAGTTAGGATTTTGATAAGTCAAAATAATCAGTATTTTATCTTCCATGTTCTTTAGAATCTTAGTTGCATAAGCAGTGAAAGCAAATAAGTTTCCACATTAATTTATTTACAATAATTCACTGGCACAGTAAAGCTATCAATTAGTGATGTCTGTCATGTGGGCCAGATGGAAACATTTTGACATCTCTGCCTTGCTTATCATCCTCTACAAGTCATTTTTTTCCCCTTAATTTTTGGTACTTAAAAGAATGTTTCCATTAAAGCCAGAATTTTGGATGTTGCAAGTCAAAAACCCACTTTATGAAATATGGCTTTACGTAGACATGTTCGAAGGGACAACTGCATATCTTGTTCTAGTCAGGAATGTGGTGGATGATACTGAAAATTAAAACCAACTTTCAGGATCTGAGCTCTAGCAAAATTTGGCAGCACATCATTGTCAAATCCCTGTTTACATACCTCTACATACAGAGGTATCAAATTCAAGGGTGTATTAATGGCCATGATCTCCTTTTAAACAACCTCTTATCTGCACATGTTCTTGGTTTTGTTCTTTGAGAGATTTCATCCTGAAATTCTTCTCACAGCTAAAGAGCATGCTATTTAAAATGTCACAAAGTTATTGTAGAATAAAGCTAACCAGACAAGGGGCTGGGAGACATTTCATGTTTTTTTTTTTTTTTTGAGAATTATCTTGTGCCAGGCACATTCTTTATATTTGTAATTTTGTTTAATGTTCTTGACAATCTTATAAGGCAAATACACTATTGTCCTTATTTATAAAATGTAAGTGATTTTGCTCAAGGTCATGTGTGTAGTAAGTGGAAGAACCAAATCTTTTTGCTTGTTTGTTTGTTTGTTTGAGACAAAGTCTTGCTCTGTTGCCCAGGCTGGAATGCAGTGGCTTCATCACAGCTCATTGCATCCTCCAACTCCAGGGCTCGAGTGATTCTCCTACCTCAGCCTCCCGAGTAGCTGGGACTACAGGTGTGCACCACCATCTTTTTCTCTCCACCTGGAATACCTCATCCCTGGGACACCTTTTCCCAATGCAATTCTCTGCCTAGGAACTTCTATTTGTTCTTTAAGAACTCAACTCAGATGTCACCTCCTCTGAGGAGCCTTCTCACATCCCATCTCCCCAAACCTCCAACCCTCTGGAATCCCACAAAAATTTGCTCAGATTTCTATTATAGCCCAAGTTATATTATAAAGTGTTCATTTTCATACCTCCTTCTTGTACTAAATTCAGAACTCCTCGAGGGCAAGGACTATGTTTGATTATTCCTTGTGGTTCCAGTGCTCAGCTCAGCTCATTGTAGGTGCTCAGGGAAAGTGAGTGAATGAATCAATCATCACACCTTGAGGACCCTCTGTCTTATCAGGTACTATGCTAAGAGACGTAAAGTTAAAAAGATCAGGCCATTGGCCCCTTAAAGTTCATAAACAAATTGAAGATGTGTTCGTATCTTTCAATTCTACATTATAGAAATCCAACGTAAACTGGCTTAAAAGGAAAAAAAGAATGTGAGCAGGGGACAGAATTTATTTGTCCTAGGCAGGTTACTTCTCTTAATAGTTTCAAGAATAGCTGAATCTGAGAACCAAGGGTTTCCAACAGTGTAATCCTCCAGATTAGGTCTCTTTCTATAGCCCACTTTTGGGTGGCATCATCATCAGGAACTTTTTTCCCCATGTGAAGGCCCCTCACAGCTCCATTTTTAGCAAAAATATAGCTTTTTATGCCAATAGTCCTAGAAAAAGTCCTACAAGTAATTCTCAATGCTTTTAATTGAGTCACCTGCCCTTCACTGAACCCATTATAGCAACTCTGAGTAGGCATACATCATATGCCTACCTCTGGATTTGGAGGTGGGGTTGACCCCTTCCAAATCATATGGATTAAAAGTGAGGGAAGGTCATTCACCAGAGAAAAATCGAATTGCTGTTACTAAAAGGGGGAGAATACATTAGGCAAGCAAAAACCAACACATGTCCTCCATAGAGGAGATGTCCATCAGTAATTATACTGTAAGGCTAGGAGTGATGCTTGTCTTAAGTGGTTACAGCCAAAGATTAGGTAGGAGAAATAGATCACTTCAAGGACAGTTGTCCACAAACACCTTCTAGGAGGAAGCCTATGACCTAGGCCTTTCGGATAGGTAGGATTATGGTAGATGAAGATGAGGAGGCCTTTCAGATACATGGAAAGGCGTGAACAAAGGTGGGGAGGTAAGGATCCTTTGGAGGTTTTCCAAGTTTGCTGGGAACTTTTAGGAATTAAGTCTGGAACTTTGGTTGGGGGCTAGATCTATACATAGTCTAATAAATGCTAATCCTTTATGCAGATTTTGTTCATATATGATCTCAAGAAAGTAATTTTGTCAGGCACCAGGAGTAGGATCATTCTTCCCATGTTACCAATGGGGCAAGTGAAACCCAGTGCAAGAGATGCCTGCTGAAAGTTCATCCTCTTGTGTCCAGAGACAGAATAGTACAAGAAGCCCAATTTCTGCCTTCCAGCCCAGGACGGTGCTCCTCCCCAAATAAAATCTGGGGTTGGAAATTATCAGGACAGCAGCTGTGGCTCAGCCACAGGGCCAGCTTGAGGACACCTTTGGAGGAAGCTGTGGGAACAACCATATAGGCAGACAGAAGGCATCTGACTTGCATAATGACCAAGAGCAGAGACTCTGGAGTCAGGCCTTGTTTTGATTCTCAGTTTCATGAGTTAAGGTGTTACCTTGGGCAGATTATATAACTTCTCTAAGCCCTAGTTTCCTCATCTGTAAACAAGGTAAAGAACAATACCTATCTTATAAGATGGTTCATGAGGTCTGAATGAGGTATTGCATATTAAGAACTTGACACTCTCTTTCTCATCTGGTCTCATCTCCTCTTCTGATCTGGTCTCCTCTTCCACGTCTGGTTTCAGCTCCTCTTTCTCGTCCTGTATAGTCTCCTCTTCCTCGTCTAGTCTCGTCTCCTCTTCCTTGTCTGGTCTGATCTCCTCTTCCTCGTCTGGTCTCATCTGGTCTCATCTCCTCTTCCTCATCCAGTATGGTCTCCTCTTCCTTGTCCGATCTGGTCTCCTCCGAGACATTCCATTTTGAATGAATCTTTTTCAGTGCTCTTCGAAATAGTTCTGTCATAATGTCTACTATTTGAAGAAAGTCCTGGGAAATATATAATAAACTGAGCATATATAACACTTGTTTGGAAGTGATTTCTCTCGCGATCTTTGAGATCTTTTACTTGAGTCATCAAATGTAAAAGAACTTTTGACAGCATCCATGGGCATGTCCCCATCTATGGGGACAAAAAAATAACCCCTTATCGGAGGATAACTGGTGCCAGAAAAGGAGCTCTGACAGCAAATCTACTTCAAAAGGTACCAATATTTCGTGGTGAATAGTTCAATCATTCAATCAACAAAAGGTTTGATTGGAATGTTATCTTTAAACTGAAACCAAAAATTATGCAAATAAGGATACTTTCTCTTACATTTAATACAGAGAAGGTTATGAATTGCTATACTAATTAGAACAAAGAATGTACCAAGGGTTGACTGTTTTTATTTTTCTTTTTGCTGTAATTTTTCCGGGTAAATTGTATAGTAGTACCAAATACCATTCATCACCACACATTTGATTTTAGCAACTTGGTTATAAACAGGGGCATTTTTGCAAAAATATTCAAAGGTTGATCTATTTTTCCAAGAGCCTCTCTAAATTCTCTGAAATTGGAGTCATTTTCTCCCTCCCACCTTTAAAAAAATTAATAGCTTTATTAAGATATAACTCACATATCACACAATTCACCTATTTAAAGTGTGCAATTCAATTGTTTATGTACAGAGTTGTGCAACTATTACCACAGTCAATTTCAGAACATATTTATTACCCCCTAAATGAATCTTGTACCCATTAACTATAATTTCCCAATTGCCCCCAAACACTTTCCCCACGCACCCTGATCCTCAGCCCTAGGCAACCACTAATCTATATTCTGTCTCTGTAGATTTTCTTATCCTGGACACTTCATATGAATGAAATCATGCAATACGGTCTTTAGAAACTGGCTTCTTTCATTGAGCATAATGTTTTCAAGGTTCATCCATGTTGTAACATGTATCAGTGCTTCATTCTTTTTTGTTGTTGAATAATATTCTATTGTACGTATATACCACATGTTTATGCATTCATCAATCGATGGGCATTTATGTTGTTTTCACCTCTTGGCTATTGTGAATAGTGCTTCCAACAATATGCAGGTACAAATATTTGTTTGAATACTTGTTTTAAATTCTTTTGGGTATATACTTATGTGGAATTGCTGAGTCATATGGTAACTCTATGTTTAACATTTTGAGAAACTGCCAGACTGTTTTCCAAAGCAGCTGTACCATTTAAGATTTCCACCTGGAGTCATTGTCATTTGAAACAGCTATTTATTATCATCAATTTTTCTTCTTCAATGGATAACTTGTCTAACTGCCAGATCCTCATTTATAGATAGTTTTGCAAAGAACCTGAGCAATTTTCCAACCTAATTTCATCAACTTCATGAATTTTGGACCTTCATCAGAATTTGTCATTTCACTTTACAATAGATTTATCCTCCAGTGATAGATACTGCATCCTGTGTGCATATTTCTTAAAACAACCCCATGAAGTATTATTGGATGCAATTTAAATGGGAGCAAACATAGGCTCAGAAAAATTAAATGATTACCTAGTAGATGGTTGAACTAGCAGTCAAACTATTAAGAAGAATAGAATTTTTTTTTTTATGGGAGAAGTAATACGTTTAAGAGTAGTGTTATCCAAAGGCGCTAAAAACCTCTGAGCTTCTACTTAAGCTACCCCGTTTACTCCTCCAAGGAACTCTAAGCTAATAGAATAGAAGTTAGCATCTCTATGCGGCAAATAACAGACAACGTGACCAAATGTGGCTTAAACCATTATGGTTTCTTTTTCTTACATAATACAAAGTCCTGGGGAAGGCAGTTATAGTGTTGTTTCCACAGCTTAACATCGTCAGAGTTTCTGAGTCTATTTCAATGTGATTCTATTGGCTTTTCCTTCACAGTTGCAAGATGGCTGCAAAAACTCCAAGCGTCATGCCCTCACCCTACTATTCCCAAAGCAGGAAGGGAGGGAAGATGTTTCTTTCTTATATGTTTCTTTCATTTTATTAGAGAGAAAATCTTTTTTTCCCAGACAACCTTGCAGATGTTCTCTTATGTTTCAGTGGCCATAGAGGAATTACATGCCTATTCTGAATCCCAAGAGATGCTGAGAAAGCGAGTGTCTGACAATTTCAGCCTCCCTATTGTGTGGGGGGCTCTACTGGCTTGGAAAAAGTGTGAAAGAACGGTTGGTGAGTCAGTAGTCTACCGTGTCTGCTGCAGTTAAGAAGTAATATCTCTAGTCTAAAGATCCCTGAAGCTCAGAGATGCTAGGTGACAGCACACAGCTAGTTAGTGGTAAAGCTGAGAGCTGAGTCAGGTAGTTTGAATTCTAAAGTCCATGCTACAGATCATGGTGTCAGAGAAGACGTGTCCATTTGAAAAATGTAACTGTAGGTGGATAACTATCGGTGGATAACTATCTTACTTATCACATGAGTAAGAGAGAAGTAGACGGTTAAAATACATTAACTTTCTAGAATATAAATTAAGATTATTCCTGTTTGTGTGTCATGAAACAGGTTTGAAGGCATTTGTCTTTTGATGAATTATATATTTTCTAGCTTTATAAAAATTAAAATTTCTCTTCTCACATTGTTTTTCTAAAGTAGATTATTTTGGGAAAATGTAAACTAAGATTTTAGACAAACAGACAAATATATTTTCCTTGAAAAGCCATTTGCTTACCTGGCAGAGGAGCATAATCTCAGGTTAAGTCTGTTTCAATTCTTTTCTTCAAATACATAGTTATGATGTGGAAATTAAAGAGATAACACTAAGGGTTTTACAGGTCTTTTCTCATTTGACCCTCACATCAATCTTATTGGATACCTGTTGATTTCTATTTTATCCTGGTAGAAACCAAGGCATAAAGAGATTTAATAACTTGTCCAAGGGCACACAGTAATAAATAGTAGAACTGAAACTTGAACCAAGTCTGATTCCAAAACGCATGTTCTTAATCACATGCTGTATTCCCAGTACATCATAATACTATTTGAACTTCATTTCTATTAATAACATTCCAAGAAGAGAAAAGAAGGATAGTACTAGAATTGTGATTAATGAATAAATAACTTGGCATAAAATTTTTTGAGCTTGGATGAACTTTGTCTGATCTCAGTAATACCAATAAGGACCCTATTGTATTTAGAGAACTAAAGTTGACTTCAGGAATATTTCTGTGTGATGTAGGAGTACGTTTTTGATTTCAAACTCTTAAGTGCTATTCCTCTGATAGGGAGGGTACTGTGAATAACTTTAACCATGGAGAATCCCAAAGAAAAATGCTATTTTATTGGAGAATGAATTTGTAGCTTCATGGAAAGACCTATTCAGGGAAGCTCTAACATGAGATACTTTCAGTTGACTCACTGTGTACCTGTCTCTAAAGTCCTATTTAGAGCCACCTAATTCTGTCTGATGGTGGGGTGTGGAAACTGTTGATAAGAATGATATGTCAAATGGTCAAGAATCTGCAATCCAGAGTAGACTCTCTCTGGCATCTGAGATTTCAATGAGTTATAGACATTTCTGGCCTAGTTTGTAGAGGAGGTGGTCTGTCTACTCTTCTGCTCACGGAGACTGTGTCTATTTGTCGGGAAGAAACCATTTATCCCAAGGCTCCCTTCTGCTTCACATCCTGCTTTATGTAGCCCTATGTTGTCTTCAGCCCCAGAGCCCAGACCAATGACAATCATGAGGTCCAGTATCTGTTTTGTGTCTTAGTCTCTATTTCCTCGTCACTTTGATGATGTGATCTTTCCCCCTTTACAAGCCCAGTGATTTTAGGGCCTAGGGCTATTAAGTTAGGCAGACCCACATCTGGAGTCCCTGTCCGCTACTTTCTAGTTACACAATGTTGGGCAATTTACCCATTTTTCTAAAACTCAGTTTCTTTACTGGCAAAGGCAGAGTAATATAGGGTTACCTGAAGATCAAATGAAATGATGCCTGTGAAGTATCCTGATTGAGTATCTGCTTTACCAATGTTGGTTTCCCACCCCCTCCTCCTACCCAACAATTCAGCAATAAAAATCCCCTGTTTGGAAATTTTCTGGTAAACACAGTCATACTCATATTAAACTTCAGTGGACTAAAAAAGGGTTTCTATTCCTTCGAACAGCTTTGACTGGCATTAAAGAAAGGATCTCTACTGGTAGAAATGCAAATATCCTCAAGTGAATGAGGGGCGATATTGAGAGAGCATGGGGGCCTCTATGGAATTCTAGAAATCATAATGTGGAGGCCAGCATTTCCTATTGAAAAATATTGAGAGAGAAAAAACAAATGTCTATTTTCTGAAAATTGTAGAAAGACTAGATGAACTTGAAGTGCCCTTCAAGAATTAGATGAACAAAGTGCTCTTTGTTTCTCGTCTTTCTTACGTGATTTCTGTTGCAACTCAGATGAAGATTGGGGATTGACAACTTTTTGATTTTGTTGCATATCGTGGGGACTCAGTGAATATTCCCAGTGACCTGAGAATACAGGACTCCATAGTTACTCCTCAAGGAAACAGTTTGTATCTAAACGTTTTCTGATGTGCAGGAGATTTAGATGTTGTAAAACCTCATAAAGGAGAAGCTGCGAAATTCAGGCTGTTTATCAAATAGTTTAATTTTCCAGGAAGACAGAAAGGAATAAACCAATATGATGAAGGCCTTCTGTTTGGCTTTGTAACATAGAACATAAAACATTTACCTTGAAAAATTGTTGAATGGGTCCACAATTCACATAAAAATATGTGGCCTTTCTGAGTATGTTATGGGAACATTTTTTTTTTCACTCCTGTTTAGAAATTACTCATTTAGAAAACTTTGTGATTCATGATTTATTTCACAATGTCTCTTTGGAGTTTGAAGTTACCTCTTCAAACATGATTTGAAGAGGTAGTTTATGAAGAAAGTCAACAGCACAGACTTTGAACTTGTCTCAGGTTGATTCCCTGGAAACATATTGTGAGGTGGAATTCTGTGTACATGAGTTTTATCAGGGGGGTATGCTTGGGTCAACACATGCAAAGATGTGGGGGAAGTAGAATTGAACAGGGGGAGAAGTTTAACTGGGATTTGGTTGGAACAGAGGCCTCAGAAGATACCATGAGAACTTCTTTGTAGTCTTCCAAATTGAGGCAAGGTGAATGGACCTTGGGCCTTTTATCAAAGGGGCCTAACCTTGAGTGAGACACCTCCCTTCATTGAGGGAGCTCCCTTTGTGGAGGGAAATTCTGAGAGAAATCAGTTGTGAGTCCTCAGCAGCCAACATTTTGGCTGGCTCCCACGGTGTCCAGTACAGGAGTCATACAGACCTGGGTTAGAATCCAGTGGCCCCATGCCTTGGTAGTTGTGGGAATTTGGGGAAGTCAATTAAATCTCTGAGACCACCTTGCAGCATTTCGAAAGTTCAATGAGCTTTTCTGCCTTGTAAAGTGCCTAGTATACAGGTGATGCTCAACAAATGTTGTTAGTATTATATGGTGCTCTGTAAAAGTTATTAGTTGATTTCTTTCTCCTGAGCTCTATATTCATATATCTAATTGTTAACTGACTTCTTATATCTGAGTGTGCCACAGTTTCTTCACATTCCACTCTCCTACACTCAGCCCCTATTTACTCCATCCTCAGGGTATAGCCTGAGACAATGAGGGTAACTGATGTGGAGAAATAGCCATACAAACAGGGGCAAGAATGAGAGAGAGGGAGAAATGAGAGAGAAAATTTTTGATTACCTGGAGACCTTGAAGCCAGATCCTCCCCTGGAGTTTGCAGTAATATGAACCAATTCTTTTTTTGATTAAACTGGTTTTAATTGGGTCTATGTCACTTGTAATCAAGAATCTTGACCAATGTTTAATTTTCAGGTTTTGTCCTCCTTGCCTGAATGAAACTAATCTTTTTAGCCTGTTTTTTTATTGGGAAGTTCCTTGTAACGCCAAGTACCTCAGTTTTGTGAGGCCCTTGAGGTAGAATTGCAAAGGAGTAGGTGGCTTCCAAATTAAACACTTCTACCCTGCTCTGCACTCCAAGCCTATGACAGAGAGAAGCCTGGAGTGCTGACAGCAAAAATCACTCCTCGCCAGCCTCAGGGCTTTTGATTTGTTAATTTGGAGTCCAGGGCGGATGCTGTGTAACTTTGCACTATCGTTGGACGCTGCCAAAAAAAGCAGGCAATTTTATTGGCCAAAAATGAAGCCAGGGATGATGTTGGACATCATTACTTCTTTGGGAAAAATAAAATATTCAATCCTCTAAAGCTTCTTAAAGAAGTTTTATGGCATTTTGTTTCATATTAATAATCTAATTACGAATAATTTTTAATTACTCAATAAAACATAAGTTGGACTACTACTTGATAAATATTTTGAAATCTTCTAGTTTATGTATATTTATGAAAGTGTTAAGACTGAATTATTTCAAATGACTGTGTAAAGTAAATTCTGTTAATTTAGAAAGTGTCTTTGTTCTATACTCTTGTTTCATAGTGGCTAAGTTTTACTCTTTGTAAAGACTTAATAATTTGTACTTATTTGAACTTCTTGAGGACAGAAATTTTATGTACTTACCTTACTTTGAAGAGAATCCAGAATAATTCCCAGATTGCTTTCTCCCTGGAACTTTTGTATTAGTTGCCTGTACACACACCAATCTTTTTTTTTACTTAGCATATGTTTTCTTGTATTTTGAGTTTTTCTTTTAATTTGAAGGGAATATACAAAATTAAAGATCGGAAAAAATACAAAGAGTTTCTTTCTTATGAGGTTCTTTTGCTTCCTATTTTTAATTTGTACATATACTTTTATTCTATATTTTCTGTTAATATTATGCTATTTTAAATAGCCAATTGCAACATTTTACTAGTTTATCTTTCTAATTTAATTTTCCAATTTTAGATTCCAAACTTAATTTTTCAATTATTGTCATATACAGCCATCCCTCTATATCCATGGGTTCCACATCCATGGTGTCAAAAAATTGAAAGTTGAAAATATTCAGAAAAAAATGTGTCTGTACTGAACATGGACAGACGTATTTTCCTTGTCATTATTCCCTAAACAATATGGTATAGCAACTATTTACATAGCATTTACATTGTATCAAGTATTATAGGTAATCTAGAGATGATTTGATGTATACAGGAAGATGTGCATATGTTATATACTACAAACACTATGTCATTTTATATCAGGGGTAGCTGTCAGAGGTCCTGGAACCAATCCCCAAAGGATATTGAAGGATGACTGTATACATATTTACAGTCATACACACACACACACACACACAAACACACCGAATCCTCAAATAGATTGTAAACATTTGAAGGCAGAAATCACATATTTCTTACAACTTTTCATTCTCTAGTGCCAATCAGAGTGCTTTACACTTTGCAGAAACGCAACAGTGTTTTAATTATGGCGGTCATGATAACAATACATCATTCTGTAGATCTAGGAAAAGGATCTAATAATTTACCATTGACCTGACTGCCTCATTCTAATGGAGCTACGTTTGATGAAAGAGCAAGCAGACCCTGGCACTTCCTCAGGCTTTCTCTATAACTATTAATGTTTCTCATAACTTCTTGGCAATTTCTTACCTCCTAGGACAGAAGAGGTACAGTTTTTAGAATTAAATTGTTTGAAGAATGTTAGCAAAATGGATTCAATTCCTTGAGTCTAAGGATAGAAATGTTGAGAAACTTGGAAGAAAGGAGGAGTAGAGAAATGGATGAGGTACGAGGAAAAAAATAAGAGTGTGTCTTTGCCATGTTAGTATTTATCTCTTCCAGAATTCTGTTTCCTGTATGCGGCTCACGTTCCTCTGTCTCTGTCTCTACCACAGGGTTTCTTCTCATTTACACACCTAAAATGTTGTGGAAAGTAGAAAGTATCAGTAACAAGAGGCTGGGAATACAGGGACTGAGTGAGAAGGTATTCAGCAGGAAGTGTTTTATCAAAGCACCCAGGCGCCTGTCTCAAGCAATACCTTGCCTCGCTCTAGGGTAGATAAAAGAAGAAAAATAATAAAATAATAATATTCATCCATTTTTCTCATTAAATAAATATTTATATGTTGCCTACAATGTGCCCAGCCTATTATACAGTACTTTACAGATTAAAAATGACAACCAGATATATGTCTAGAATTAGCGTCAGACTTTGGGGTGCAGCTGGAAACCCTTAGGGGAGAATAAAAGGGGCCTAGGAATTGTCTGGGAGGGACAGAGGTGAGGAGACAAGGGGTGTTTTCTTTCAAGTACATTTTAATCCTCCCTTTGCACTTTTCTTTCCTATTTTATCTTCACTTATTTATCCTTTAAAAAGTTCAGCTTTATATCGATGTGTTAAAAGAACCAAGTCTCTTTGTAGGTCATATGAGAATGTATTCCATCATTATCAGTCACTTTTCAATGACAGCAGATTGAAGCATAAATTGTTAGCACTTAAATTAACGTAACCTTTGGCCCTTGATAGCTACAGAATCTAACTTAGAATTATTTTGCAAAAAAATGACACAGACTATCAATACGTTTTCATTTACCTCCTGGTGAACTCCGGCACCACTGTTGTGCATGGGGGCTTGAGAGTTCTTCTTAGCTTCTAGAGTGTGACTGAGAGTAATGTGGGTGTGACAAATGAAGTCTTTAAATGGAATTAGCCTATCAGCTTTGAGGAAATCCTTACTGGGTTGGCCAAAGGGAGAGAATGGCTGATGAGCTCTATGGCTGGGAATCTCTATAGCTTGATTCTATTCCCTCAACTGCCATGACTCAGCTGCTTAAACATGACCTAGTCATACAAATATGCTGAGCGTATTTAAGTTTTAAGAGGACAGGATGGTCTTTTTAGGTCCCTTTCAGACTTAAAATAAACCAAGTGTCGATGAGAGGATGGGTTGCAAAACAAATACTTAGTATTACAACCACATAAATACTGAGAGCTGAAACCAGACTTTGGGATGAAGCTGGCAATTCTTTTTAGGAGTAATCACTAAGGACCAGAAGTTGGTGAGTGGGTTTGTGGGGAGCTGTGAGCAGCATGAACAACAAGGGAATGTAGAATATAGGGGTTCTTCTCAGGGTGCCAGTCTTAGGACTAGTGTTTCTTGGGACTCACTTTGGGACACATGCCTCAAGTAGAACACTTTGCATCAAACAGAAAATAGTAAATACAACAGATGACTCTAAGTCACATTTTTTTTTTCTCTGTAAATGGTCCTGTATAGTATTATGCTTTATTTCATTGGTGTTTTAGAACCAGGTACATTTGGGATAGCTGTGGGGTCATTTGTTGGCAAAATCAGAAAAATGTGCAGAAGTACTTGTTCAGTAGGTGAACTTCTGGCACAGATGACAGGTGTCTAATGATTTAGGAGAAGAGGCTGGAGAAGCAGCAGCAGAATGCGCTTGAATAAGAAGGAATGGTAACAGATAGCAGTAAGAGAGAGGGAGCTAATACTGGGAGTAAAGACTACTTTAAATCAGGGAAATCAATCCTGGAGGGGTCACCTGGGGCTGTCTGGTCAGACCAGGCAGAAGAAACCAGAAATCAGAAAGCTTGGGAGTATTGGAGAGAAAAAGGGATAGGTGCCCAGGAAAATAGTTTGGGGAATAAGAATCTAGGTGTTGCTCTAGCCTGTGCACAGCAAATATTCAGAAACTAGTCATTGAATGAATGGAAACCAATGACCAATGGAAGCTGATATTTAATTGAAGGGTTTTCAGTTAGGTGGTTGCACACATTCTTTCTGCTGAGGATCAGATATGATTTCAGATTATGGGTGGACTATGTTCTACCGGAGTAGGAAAATCAGGTTATCCCAAATGAGTAGGGAAGAAAGAGGCAGAGAACGAGACAGCTGTCAACTCCAGGCTGAGGTGCTTTTAAACAAACAAATCTCTCAAGTTGTTGAAATGTGCCCCCAACAGCTGCCAGTTTAGTTTACACTTTTGGGTTGCCTGTTTTGTCACTGAAAACAGATACTGTCATCATTTCAGTAGAGAGTATCTGTAGATAGCACGTGTTTCTCATACATTTACATCGCAAGTTTACAGCTAACAAAAGATTGCTCTGATGAATGCACAAAGAAAGAGATTAAAATGTACAAATATGCTTAAGGCTGAACAGAAAATATTTGCATTTTCTCCCCTTCATGAGAGTGGATGCTTAAGACAGTATGAAAAACAGTTATTCTTTCTCCATTTTTTCGGAAGCTTTACAGTTCATTGTTATAATAATATTTTCATTCACATTTTAAACAGATTTTTCAAAGATCCATGTTTCTAATCCATTTTATGTAATGTTCAACTAACACATTCACAATAAGGTAAAGCTAACAAAATCAGGGAAGAACATTGAGGTTTAATATATAGTAAGGTGGTTAAGAGAGTCAGAGTGCCTGGATTTATATCTTGGCTCTGATACTTAATGCTATGTGAC
>RJWJ010023317.1:0-25975 GCA_004363605.1 Indri indri
GTAACCACAACAACCCACAACAGTTACATTTACCATTCATGGAAAACTTCCCTATGTGCTAGGGAATACTGTTATAAATGCTTTAAATATGTTAACCAATTTAATCCTCACAATGACAGGTAGACATTATTATTAACCTCATTCTATAGATGAAGAAACTGAGGCCCAAAGGAGTTTAAGTAACTTGCCTAAAGCAAAACAATTAGAAGGTGGAGGAGCCAGTGTTCAAACCTAGGCAGACTCTATACATTTGTCAAAACTCACTTAAAAAAGGTGAATTTTGCTGTATGTAAATTATACCTTAATAGCTTGATTCTAAAAGTTATTATCTTCAACTATGCCCTTTCCTTAACTTCAAAACCTAAAACTTATGTCTCACAGGAACTCTTTCTTGAATAAATCTAATCCTCACCCATGTTTCTGTTGTTTTCTTGCTTTCCGAAGGTCAACTCTTTGTGATGTCAGCCCATTTCTATCATGGACACCCAGCTGTTTCCAGTGCCATGATTAAAATTTTCAGTGCGTACGGCACATCCTCTAAGATCTTGGTTCCAGGTGAATATTTAATCATAAGCAGTCGACAAAGCTGGTCTTCACCCACTCTGTCATACAAATACAGTAAAGTGCTCCATAGTAAAGTTAAAACCACCCACCACATAGGAATATTTCTTTCCCTTGACAATCTCGGTAGCAAAGCAGTAACTGGTAACATAGAAATAACTGTTATAATCTGACACTTGGAGTGCATTTCAGAGACCTAATAGTAGCAAAATGTATAGACAAAATAAGGTCCTCCAAACTGCTCTCATTTTAGGAATATGCATCCTGTCTTTGTGTTACTGCTGGGCAAGCAAGCCAGGGTAAATCCTGGCTTGGGCAGGGATGCTGTGGCACGGTAAATCATCCAACAAAGGCACCCATAACAGCACACAGCTTTTCAGGATGTTTCTCTCTTAATAAGCAAATTTCTAGGAATACAGCAAAATAGTCCCCTGCTTAACACACTCCTCCATTCAAAGCAGTGATTTTTAAAATGTAACAATTTAATTATCAGGATACAGATGCTCTGAATGGCTAAGTAGGTCATTGTGTTCACTGGGCAGATGTCAGACCTGCTTGCCAGATGACAAAAGATATAACCCTGGGCTGTTTTTATTCCATTTATACAAGACCTAACTCACACATTCGAACCTCTTGCTGTTTACAGCTTTACTCTAAGGATCTATTAGGAAGCTCCAAGAAATTCCCTTGTGCCATTTACACCTTCGGAACTTAAAATAACCTGTGCATATGGTAATATGAGCCTGACAGACACAGTCCTGCACCCAGCCAGGCAGAGCGGCTGTAAAACAGCGTCTGTGTTTTAGTGGCATTTTGTGCCTGCTACATTCCAGCACTTACGATTTAGTAATGTGAACATATGTGTATAAAGACCTTGCAGCGCTTCTCCTGCTTACTGCACACGAGAAGCTGTCACTTAATGTGCAGGGTTATGACATATGTCCCTTGTGCTATATGAACAGATCTCCCTAGCTCCATCCGATCATGCTCAAACACCACCGCCCACTCTCCTTCCCCTAATATTAGCTGTGCTCTCCCCGCAACTCCTGTATGCCCTCACCCCCCTTTACCTCCATCTGTGGTTTCCAAGACTTCTCATCATCTCTGCAGAACTCCCTATGTCCCCCAAACTCTATAACCGTTTCCGGGCCCCACCACTTCTCCAGACCCTCTCTGCAGGTTCATCACCTCTGTAGACACTTCCATGGGCCTCGTTACCTTTGCAGACCTATCCATGGCACCTTATTACCAACACAGCCTTACCACTTCCCCTGTTGCTCCTGCAGACCCCTCATTACTCACTGCGACCCTCCCCACGCCCTCATCCCCCACGGTCGCTGATCATTTCTGCAAATCTTCACCAAGACCCTCCCCAATACGTGCAGACCCGCGCCAAGCCACTGCCACCGGCAAACGCCCCCTCGGCCGCCGGCTTCCGGGCAGCCCGCCGGTCCCTCGCCCCCGCCCCGGCCTGCCAGACTCACGGGGCATTCGCGTGAGCACGTTGCGCGGCGCCTTCCTGCTCCGACCCGGACCCCGCTGGCGCGCTGCGGCGGCCCCGTCCCCTTCCTCTTTGACCACCATGAGGCGGCGGAGGCGCTGGATGCGCTCCGGGTCTGGGGCGGGGGCGTCCGTGCGGCGGCGGCTCCTGCCCGAGGGCCCGGCTGCGGCGGCCGCGCCTCGAGCCCGCCCGCGCCCGCCGCCCCGGACGCCGGTCCGGAGGAAGCTCTCGTACTCTGCCAGGTTGTTGAAGCAGGGGGCGTTGGGGTAGGGGATAGGAGGCAGGCGGGGCGCGTACAGGGCCAGCAGCGGGTCGAAGCTGTCAGAGCTGACATCCAGCCGCGGGCTGGGCGGGCGCGCGGGGCTCCCGGCGCCAGCCGACCTCGCCCCCCGCTCCCGCTCCTCCATGTTTGAAAGGCCCGCAAGCCGAGGCCGATGGGAAGAAGGAGCGGAGCCGCCAGAGGGCGGCACTGCGCAGCCGCGCGGGGGGCGCACTGCGCCGGCGCGGCCGCAGGGGGGCAGCATCTGTCCGCGCTCTGCCCCTGCCCGCGGGGCGTGGCGCGCGTCTCTGACCGGCCCGGGCCTCGCCCCGCCTTCGCGCGCGGGTGACAGGTTAACACTGTAGCTGATGCTTAATCTGCTGTAATTCAGCGTTTCTCTGTCTGCATTATTATTACTTACGGTGTCTGTTAATACTCCGGATTTCCCGGGTGTGGAGCCCAGATCAGCACTTTAACATCCCCAAGTGTTTCCCTGCTCTCTGGAACAGCAACCGCAACCTACTCCTAGCTGGAGCTGGCAGGAAGGGGCGGGAGGAAGGCAAAGAAGGTCTCGATTTGCTTTCATGTTGAATAGTGCTGGGGCGGAGGTAGTAGGGGAGGTTAGCCTACTTGGCTCAAATTATTTAGCTTCTCTGGGCCTTATTGTCTCATCTGAAATATAGTAAAAAAAAAAAAAAAAAAAAAAAAGGTACCCACCTCATAGAATTGTCCGAGGGATTAAGAGATGTTGCATATAGAGCACATAATAAATGCATGTTAGCCAGTAATGGTTAAGTGTACAATGGAACTGTGAAGGATGGGTGGATCCCAGTTCTCCATATCCTACACCCTATGCATAAATTAACTTCCACTGAGACTGGAGAGACCTTAGGGTCAAAGAAAATTCATTATATCACTGATTTTCTAAGAATTGCTAAACAATTGGAGGAAACAAGGAGCCAGTTCTTGGAGGACAGGCTGGAAGATTCACAAGACTGGATCGTATCGCTTGTTACTTTAGAGCCTCAGTTCAGCAAAATACTGTTTGGTTTTGATATTAACATGAGAGTCTACTCTAGACTGAAGGCCCAGATATTACCTCCTTGTCCAGCATGGCCATTCACCTACAGAGCGCACATTATCACCTTCCTAATTGTCACCTCTCCCAAACGGCCATCAGCTAGTATTAACTGTACACTAGTTGCTTTTGTGCACATCTTAGTTCCCTTAAGATTTGGAAAGAAAGCCCAGGAGAATACTATAGAGTACCTTAGAGAGCAAGATGAAAATTAATATACAACTGTGAAATATACATTGGAACGAATAAATACTATAGTAACAAAATAACCATCAAGCAATGGCTCCTAAGTAATAGCATTACAGGTTTAATTATGGCAAGTATTAAACCCAGTTTATCACTTTGTTCAAAACCCCAAAGCTGCAGAACTGCCAGCAAGTCAACAAATAAGTGCTTGTCCTCATATCTTATGACAAAATACATACAATAGCCTTTATAGTATCATATAAGATGCATGGAAAGCACAAAGTTCTTCTGGGTGGTTTTGTCTCAAAAATTTGCACTTTAATGTCTACTTGTCTATAGTTTTGATATAAAATGCTGTCAGCTTACCATTAAGTTAAATTTGCCAATCAAGAGCAACATTATCTTATTGCCTTGCCTCACCTATCACAGTATACCAGGGGCCTCATTGTCGAAGGTGCTGTATATTGACGACCCTGTGCATCAGAAGCCTTTGGGGTTAAAAATCAGATTGCTGAGCCCCAGTTCTTCATAGAGAGAGCGCCTGAAATTGGCATTTTTAAACAAGCATTCTAAGTGATAATTTTGCATCCAGAAGTCTGTGAACCACTGCTGTGATGAGGCTACGTGTATCCTGGTTTACCCAAAGACATACACAAAATTTAGATTCATATATTGTATTTGTATAAGAAAAATAAAAAAGTAGACCAAGGGAGTTGACACTTTTTTTTCTCTCAGATTTTAGCAACTACCAAACAAAAGCCATATCTCCTAGTCCCAAAGAGTTGGAAGCACAGGAAGGAAAAAAATGGCATCGACAGATGGGGTGTCAATTAGTGAAGGATGAGGCCAGCCGTCGTCCTTTCAAAAATACATTTTCTTCTTGGCTGTAAATTCTGCAATGCAAGGCCAGTCACTGGGACATGGGCTGTCTCTTAATTAATTCTTAATAGAGCCAGATAATCTTTTTCCTCTAAAATATGAAACAGGGACAAGAGGAAACGTGAGTTCTCTCACCGCCTACTTCCACTACCTCCCCCTTCAGAGGCCAACACCTTGGCAACGAGCAATGACCTCTACTGTTCCTCACCCACCTCCACTGACCCAGCAGCAGGTGGCTTTATTATGACTTTGACACTGGCTACCTGTGACCCCAAGGGGCATGTTGACCCCTCTGCTCTTGAACTCAAATGTCATTGTTCTGATTATATAGAGGCTACCTGAAAATCCTTCCAGAAAGTCCATTGGAAAATGAGTTTTAAAACTGAAGTATCTAGAGGACATGAAGTAAATGGTTCTCCATCCTCACTCACTCTCACATTTTCTTTCTCTCATGTGTATGCATAATTCTTTCTTCTCACAGTGGCCTTGGAAACTATGTCCCCAGGATGATTCATCCTGACAACTCCATTAAATCAATCCACAGAATGTGTACCTGAGGACATGCAAACCACTACCCATTTGTTCAGCCAAAGTTGCCATCCTGGAGCCTGGCACAAAGCTCCGATTTTCCCTGTAATTCCTGAATTCAGAGGCATCATGCAGGCATTAACCCGTATTTATCTTCAGCTCTGCCAAAGATGAATGCAAGTAGATGGGTGGCAAAGGTGAGATTTTCAAGGTCACTGGGTTCTCTAGTTAAGAACAGGTGGGTGATAAAGTTTGGGCTCCTCTTTTATCATAGGTGAAAAGAGCTGACAGGTTTTTATAAGATTTATGTCATAATCTAAAAATGATTCATTCTGCAAGGCATGAAACAGCTCTTGCTTTATAAAAATAGTACCACGATTTTTTAAAAAATGCACTTCTACCAAAGGAACCATGTTCCAACACTGTTTTAAAAAAAAAAAAAAAAAAGGTGTTCTGCTTGAGCAGAACCAGACACACCACCCCCATCCATCCCCTCCTTCCCCGTGCCCCTCCCAACTTGAGTCACGCCATTCCCGGGAACAGTGTTCTGGGCGGTAGGGATGTTAGGGCCACTGAAGGCAAGGAGACTGGGTTGAGGTGGGCTTGGATGGCTAAGCACACCAGGACTAAAGAGCAAAGGGTCAGCTGTCTTCATCTAGGATCTCCGGATGTTCCTTCCAGAAAGCATCCCCAATGATATCGCAGTGCAGGGGCACTGGCTTAGTCCTGGTCCGGGTCACTGCCATCTTTTTTCCTTCCATTTCTGCTGGCAGCTTAACTTCTTTGGTCATGACTTCATCCACCTGCAGGTAAAAGGAAAGTAGTGATAATTGCCAACTCAAGAGTAGGATTGGAAGAAAAGAGGAAGATGTGGGGGAAGTTCACTTTTTTGCTTTATATGCTTCTGACTGCCAGATTTTTTTATGTATATACATATGTATGTATCAATATGCATGAAGTTCTTTATAATTATAAATACTTTAAAAAAGGTTACGTTACTATATTCTGAAAGAAATCTTAGGAACAAAGAAGGGATCTGATGTGTTCCCCATTTGCAATAACTATAAAATTAAAGGTATTTCTCTTCTCCCACCTGCATGAAGAAGTATCTAAGTTTGTGCCAAAGAACAAATGTATTTTGAAAATACTAATAAGGAAGGTAAAATTGCCAGTGGAATGACTAGCTCTCAAAGGTAGGCTTCGTACTTGAAAATATTCATTTCAGAAAAAAATGACATAGAAGGAAATAAATTTAGAGAAATTATTATACTCTGATACAGAGAGAAAATATTGGTAGAATTAAGGATTTAGGTAAATGTACAGACTTATTACAGAATATTAAGGTTAAGTATGAATGTCTGGGGAATCTCATGAAATTTCTGAAAATAATTTACAGATATTACATACAACATCTCTTAGTGCCTCATATTATAGTTGTCATGGGATGGATGGACCACTTAATGGTATTTTCCAGCGTGGGAGGAAGTATTTTTTCAATGTTCTGTGAATGCGAAAGTCCTCCTATCTGTACTATATATACCCTTCTAAAAGGGTTTTGATACAGGGAAGGCTTATGACACAGAAAAATAATATATTCTGTAATTCTACTTACATATAAGAAATTCCAGACCCCTACTGACTGACAAAATGAGCACCCAAAATAAGAATCTACAGCATCCCCTTTTGGAAAGTATCTAGTTTGTGTTAGCGACTAAAGTCACATTAGCATACACGTCGCAGGCAGGACAATGCTTTGGATGGGCGCAGGCCCTCTTTATTCCTGACTTCCATTTTGCTTTGAACATAACATTACCTTCTGCCATATTAACACAGTCCCTTTCCTATACATTGGTGGCTCGTTATTGTAGTTGATGTTGAATTCAGAAAACAAAATCTCATTCTTTTCTGCTGCAAGAGTTCCCTGAGGAAATAAAAAGAGAGATATAAAAAACTTTCAATGTCTTCTTTCTCCCCTAACATTATCATCCCTTTGACCTGCTATCTAAACTTCCACAAACAAATCAAGAAGTGGATTTTATCAAACATCTTAGAGTCACTAATGAATTTTCATTTTAAGAGCAATTCAAATCTTTAGACGTCTACATTCATAAAATCCTCTTCTGTAGCAAACACTGGCTTCACAAGTCAAGACTGTGATGGAGTGGGAGGAACTAACAGTACCTGAATACCTATCATGTACAGGGTACTTTACGTTTCTTTTCTTACAGGATTATCACAACTATCTCCATTTTAGAGATAAGAAAACTGAAGCTTAGATAGATTATACAAACTGCTCAAGGTTGAAGGTTGTCCTTATTCTCCTAAGAATCAAAATCTGAACTTGGCTCTCCCAAACCTGGATATACCCACTGGAATTCCAATTATTGCTATATATAAATCTTCATCATTAGCATTATAAAAAATGGCAACCAGTTATTAGTAATTACAATGTATCAGGCATTGTATTAATATTAGGAACGGTTACAACACATTACCTCATTTCAGAGTTAGTCATTCTACAAGTAACACTTTTTTATTACTGTTATCTAATAAAACCAGTATTTATTAAGCACTTGCAATGTGCTTCATATTATTCTAGGTGTTTTACATGCATCATGACATTGAATTCTCACGATAAACCTATGAGGTAGGAACTACTGTTTTCTACCTTTTACCTATAAACAACTGAAGCAGAGTGGATACAATTAAACCGAAACATGATTTGAGTACGGTTATTTGCCCTCAAAGCATGGACTCTTACCACACACAGGGGTCATAAACCCTAGAAACTACAGGCGCCCAGTAGGGAGTGACAATGAGGAGGAAAGAGGCTTGCAGGACTGACAGAAAAGAGCACATGCCCTGTCTGCACAAGGCAGCCAATCCGCAGCTCCAGCCAGTGTCATTACTTCCATTTTCCAGCTGAGGATACAACGGCTCAGGGAGAAGTAGTAACTCATCCAGGTTTACAGAGCAAGCAAGAGCAGAGCTGCTACTATTATGATTTTTTTATATCTTTTCAAAACAAAGCTGTAAAGGGAGCTAAGAATGAATGTAAAGGGAACATTAAAAAAATGTTATGGGAGAACCTACAGCAGACTGTCCCCAGCTAAGTATTAACGTAGTAAGATCTTTATACCTGTAATCTCTCTTGGGCTTGTACTGGCGTTAGTCCAGACTGTTGTATAAGTGTCCAGAAAACTGTGTTATAAAGATTATTGATATGACCTGTGAGAACAAAATAACAATGTTTTTATACATATATAATGCACGTATGTGTGTAAAAATAAAACCTTTATTCAATATTCACACTTACAGCCCTGCCCCTCTCCTCTTAAAGTAAAGAGATCTCAGAGACATTTAGTGACTTGCCCAAAGTCTTACAGAGGGAGCACAGAGAAAAGGGGTAGGCAGAAAAAACTTACTTCCTAACAAGTTTTATTTGATCATTTCACTTATGCATGGAATTGGTGGTTTAACTACATCGGTTCATTTGGTGCCACTTACAATCTGCTTGCCGCCAGCTGAGGTAGTCCCTTAAGGTCTGATTGCTGGGATACACCACAACTCTTCCATCAAAGCCTGGGGGATACAGAAGAGGCTGGTCCTTAAAGTAATCCCGCCAATAAAACACATAGCTGGAGGCGAACTGGGAGGCCACGTGGGTCATGAACTTACTTGCAAATGGAAGGCACATTGGGTGGAGCAAGAAAAGAGAAAACACACCGTATTAATTCAACACCATGATAGGGTCTGTGGGTGCAACAGAGAGATTACACAAACTGTTCAGCAAACCAAGAGATAAAATACATTTGGCTAAGAAAAACTTTTCGGTATTTCAGTTATGTATTTTGAACGCAGCCTGCCTCGTCTTCCAGTCCTATTAAGTAATTTATCAATACCAAATTTTTCTCTGTAGGATGTGATATGAATTTACGGTTCAGGAGTTTTGTTTTGTTTTTAGTCTTGGAAGAAGACTTAAAAACATACCAATTCATTGTATGAGTTGTTTCCTGTAAAGAGTTTTGAAATACTACCAAATCGAGTATCAGATTTGTCTATTTTATACTGACATACTCCTTAATTAAAAGTTTAAATAATATTGCAATGCATGTAGATACTGTCACTGGCTAAAGCCAACCTACGAATCTTTAATATTACATTCTTATGGTCTCTGTTTCTAGTTTTAATGTTCAATGCTAGGTTAATCTAGAAACTTAGTTGATGGGGTATGAAGGAGAAAGAATTAGATAAAGACGCATGTGTAATGTTGAGCTATCAGGTGAAAGTACAACAGTCTAAACAGGAAATATACATACACTCTGCAGCTGCTAACATTGCAGATGTCATCTGTAGTCTATAAGTCTGCTATTAAGATAAACAGAAAACCAGAGGCTGGTGGGAAATATTCTGAAGAAAGGAACTAGGTCGTGGAATTACCTGGCTCTTCTTTTAAACCAATTGCTTTTCCGCTTGAACACAAAGCTGTATTCATCACTCTGTCCATATGCAATCACAATATCCTCCAGTTCGTCCATTACGCTCTGGGCACATTTGGTCATTAGGTGGAGAGCACGGCTGTCATTAGGTTTTGCAAAGCTGTGCTTCTCAGCAAACCTTCATAGGAGAAGGAGAAGAGGGAATAGGGATTGGATGGAAGACAGCTTGTCATTAACAACACAGATCACAGAGACGGCTCAAAGATAAAGCTACTGTACCAGCACTGTGAACCCAAACACTCCACTAGCCACAACCTAACCCATTTCCTTAAGAACTCCAGTTCTTGCCCTGACCAACTGAGAAAAAGGGACGTAACTGCTAAAACTCGATTCCCCTTTCTGTGAAATGGGGATAAATAGTATTTACCTCATCGGGTTGTCTTGAAGGTTAGAGAGAAGAAAACAAATGTAATTATGCCTGGCTCCTAGTAAGTGCTCAATAAACGTTAGTTACAATGATCCTTATTAAAAATGCAGCTCTTTTCAAAAATTAAATTCCCATCTTTTAAAAAATTGATGCATAACAGATGTACATAGTTTCAGAGTAATTCTTTTTTTTTGTTACACTTTTTTCTCCCTTTTTTCTCTTCCTTGAATCCAGTCCATGTGGTCTGTGATTGATAATGAAAAATGGACAATACTGTAAAGTGTTGTCCATAGCAAGATTTACACAGACCTCTGAGCAGTGAGCATGAAAAGATAGCTAGCAGAACAGCTGGGCAACCAACTTAAAAGCTTAAGTACTGCACCGGGGAGTGACTGTTTCCACCCGGTCCTTGCTAATAGGTCTCTGCTCACTTAATAAAGGCACTACAAGCCGGCTCCTCACCACAGGAGCATCCCTTCCCCACCGCCCCTCCACCCCTACCCCGCAATTTAACTACCCTGACCAGCCCGCGTTCAAGCACAGTGGCAGCCGACACAACACGGTGATGCTCAGTGCCGCGCACTCATTGGCTGCCGCGTTACCCCGGTAACCGTGGGGGGGGGGATTGCGACAGTACGTGCGGGAGTCCCCGGAAGCGCGGGCGCACCATGCGGCCCCGAGCCCAGCTCGCTCACCGATGGAAATTCCTGCCATCCAGTCGCACTACCACCCAGCAGTGGGGCAGGCAGATGTCGTCAGCCTCGAATTCCCTGACATACTCGAATTTGCTTTTTGCCATGGTCGCCTGCACCCTTAGGCACCGTCTCAGAATGACAGAAGCTCCAGCCAAGCAATAGTGAACCTTAATGTTGCAAGCGGCCCACATTCCCTCCGCGGAAAGGAAGGGACCGGGGAACCCCGCCCCGGAAGTTTCTCTTTCCCTCCGTGGCCGCTCTAGCCGTAGGGAGGTCTGCATCCCTCTCGCCTCTCCTTGGAGCTCTTATTCCTCGCGGGGACGACAGGCCGGTTTCCATTCTTCCCTTTGCTCTTCCCACGCTCGTTCTTCTTTCTTCTCCCATCCTGCTACAAATCACTCTCGACGAAGTTTTAAAAAATTTTTCCTGACGAAGTTAGAAAGTGTAACTGTAACTTTTCCCTTTCCAAGTAGCATTTATTAATTCATTGCAGAAAATGTGGAATATACCGAAAATATAATTAAGAAAAGTGACACTTTATATCCCCCTCTTCTCCGTCAAAGTATTGTGGATGGTTCCTTCCAGTCTCTTTTCTCTTTGTCCTTGTGCGTTTACACAGGGAACACACAAAATTGGAATCATTCACCTATACAATTGTTATATTTTTTCTACTCAGCTTGAGTATTTTCCAGTGTCATTGATTATTCCAAAGTGTGATTTTTAAGATAAAAATGGACTCAATATTCCAATGGTGGGCATAATAAAATAACTTACTCAACTTTTACACCATTAAATAATCAAAGACCCAGTTTTGATTTCTTGTTGCTGGTGGATACTACTAATAGTATTCACCAGCTCCACGGTAGTTCCTGTCTGCGCTGATCATTTAGCACCTCGCTGAATCCTAGCATCATAGAGCTGCATGGGTCTTCCAATCCCTTAATTCCCAAAAATAGTTTATTCATACACAGCCATTATAAATTGTCATATCCATGTACTACCTTATTTTATTAATATTATTCTTTATGTCAACTCTTCCCTTTTTTAAAACAATTTTTATTGAAAATAAACATATATATAGAAAAATATTTAATATTCCATTATCTGATGGTACCAATTTATCCATTGCATTGTTGAATAGACATTTGGGTTATTTCTAGTTTGGGGTGGTGGGGTGATTATGAGTAATGCTGCTGTGAACATTTTTGTACATGTAAGTATGCATGTGCCTGAGTTTATGTTGGGTGTATACCTGACTGGAATTTTTGGCTCATGGGGAATGCATCTGTTGACTTTTAATAGATAATTCCATGCTTTTTCCAAAGTCCTTTTCGCTAATCTACATTCCCAGCAACAGTATGTGTTTCTGTTGCTCCCTATCCTCACCAACAATTGATATTATTAGTCTGTTAAAAAAACTGTGCTGCATCATTCTGGCCTGTGCATAGTAAATCTTTTGTGGTATGCATTTTCATGATGATGAATAATACTGAGCATCTTTTCTTATTCTTTTTGGCCCCTTAGATATCCTTTATTACGAAGAACCTGTTCAAGTCTCTTGCCCATTTTTTGCAACTCACTTTTTATATTTAAGTGAATTTACTTGAAAAGGAAATTTTACATCATTACTATAAAGGGAAAATCAGTATCACATGTCAAAAATAGAGGGTGACTATTAAAATAAATAAAATTCTAGTATGATGGTAATTCTTTGTGGTAGGACAGTTTGTTTTCTTTTTCATTTTGCCAACAGGAAAAAAGCACTTAACATTACCAGACATGCTCAAAGTCATGTAAGAAGTCAGTGGCAGAACTAGATCTGGCCCCAAATTCCCTCCCTCTTCCAGTGACTTATGAAAATGTTAGAGAGAAGGGGTAGATCAAAAACCAAAAGAGAACTCTCCTGAGCTCTCGCCTAGGTTTAGCAATTAATAGTAGGGACCGTTTGTTAACATGCATGCTGTGCCAGGCACTGTACTAGTCACATTACATGGACTATCTCATGTATTTTGCACACTGCCCTCTGAGGTTGGGTCATCCACCTTTGGTGTGTGGCTTCTATCTTTGATGGCTGGAGCTCCAGCCATTGCATCTGTATTCCAGGCTGGAAGAAGGAAAGGGGAGAGAGCAAAGGGTCATACCTCCCAGCTGAATCAGCTCTCTTCATGAGGCTTTTACTAAAGCTGCACAAACTCTGCTTACATATTTTTGGTCTTTCTTAACTCCAAGGGAGGCTGGAAAATGTAGTTCTTTTAACTGGGTACTTGGCCAACTCCAACAATATAGGCTTTTTTTTAAAAAAAGAAAGATGGGAGAATGACACTGGATGGGTGACTGGAAGTTTCTGCCACAGAAGCCAACAGGGGTTATGAAGGGGCAGTGTAATAGGCCCTGTTACCCTGAACCATCGTCCTGACTCTCCCGGCCTGCCCTCTTTCCCCCTCCCCCCCAGCCTCCCCACCACGAGCAGTCCATAAAAGCAGAAGACAGGGCGAGGCAGAGACAGGAAGACTGGCTGGGAATTCCTGGTGAGATGTTACCCTCTTCCCTCTCCACTCTCCCCTTCACCACCACCTGCCTTGCCCGCCCCCCAGTGCAAAGTCAAGTAGTGGTGAGTGGGGGCGGGGGAGGGCAGAAGCTTCTAGGGCAGGCAGGAGAGGAGGGGCGCTCCCTCACTTTCCAGAGACTCTAGGAAGCTGGGGACCTGCAGAGTTTTCTTGGAGCTTCCACTGTGGAAAGGTAACTAGAGAGTTACTGGGAGATCCTAAACCTGACAGATATTGTCCCCACGCCACCCCCAAGTTTGGGAAAGTATATGAATGTTGAGACCAGGGACTCCACTGAGCTTGGAGGTTTCTGGAGCGGACTGGACCAAGAGATGAGAAGGAGCCGTGATGTGGTGTGCCTCAGGAAAGGGTGGGGCCTACCAGAGTCTCTCTCAGACGCTGGGGCAGGAAAGGTCACCATGGGCTCCATCAGAAGGAGCTCAGAGGTTAGAGGGAGAGGCAGGAGCTGGGAGTTGCATATAAGGTCCCTGGGCAAGTTGAGTCACCACTTCCTGGAAAGGGTGTAGAGACAGAAAGCCGGTAGAGCCAAAGCAAGCTAAGGCTACTCCTCTCCAAAGGATCTGTGGAACAATGGAGGGTCAGGGTGGTGCTAAAAATGGCTCAGGACAAGCACACACCACACCAAAGCAGGAGGAAGGAGCACTTCCCAGCACCAGGCTGAAGGCTGCTCACATGAGGAAGCCTCTGCCTCCCCTATACTCCAGCCCAGCTTTCAACAGGAATTAAACCTTGACAAGAGGGCGGTGGTGCAGAGGATCTCAGACCCAGACCGCACCTCCCACCTCCCTCCCAGGCTGTGGGATGGGACCAGAGTGAGAGAGCAGACCCAGGGGCCCGCCTCTGAGCCCCCTCAGGGATAGGCCTGGCCCGTGCTGGGGTGGGGCTGGGGGAAAGGGAGGAAGAAGTGGAGTTTACATAGGATCGAGATCACAGAATTGGACCGCAGAAACTGAGCTTTAGATCATTGAAGTGGCTGGAAGATTATGGGATCTGCTCAAAATGTAAGGGGTGAACCAGAGTGGCTTGACAGGGCACATTTGAATGTACTGTTAGGAAAAACATAATCGATCATTGTTGAATTAAGATGGAACAATAAACTGGTTAAAAATAAAAGTGATTGCCATTTATTGAATACTTGCAAATTGCTATGTGACACTGCATGGACCTTTCATAGGTCACCTCTTTTTAGCCTCAGGACAACCCATTTTACAAATGAGGAAACAAACAGAAGCTTATAGAGATTAAAAGCCTACACTTTTAGCCAGTATGCTCTCCTGCTTCATAAAATAATTATTAATAGCATGTACCATGTTCCTGGTGCTGTGCTAAGCATCCAAGATATTAATACATTATCTAGATTCCTCTTCTTAGCCACCTGGTTGAAAGGCATTGTTCTCCCTACTTATCAGAAACCTACGAGAGATGTAATAACTTGCTGAGATACTACAGGCAACCAGAGGAGCTAGAAGACTCACCCAGGTCACTGTCTTTACAGATGAATTCACCTAGATCCTTCCTACTCTCAGGGTGCTGGCAAATGGGGAAGATAAGACTTTTACACTGCAAGTGGAAAAGCGGCGGGCGTCACAGAGGACCTACAGAGAAAGCGCCACGAGAATCCCTGGGAAGAATGCCACGGAGCGGGAAAAGTAAGCCCTAAGTTTCTTTGAAACTCAATTTGTAAAATTTGGTGCAGAGGGAATGTAAAATGGTGTAGCTGCTATGGAAAACAGTACAGCAGTTCCTCCAAAAACTAAAACTAGAATTACTGTCTGATCCTGCAATTCCCCTTGTAGGTATTTACCCAAAAGAATCGAAAACGGGGTCTTAAAGAGATATGTGTGCTTACCCCTGTGCGCAGCAGCATTAATCACAATAGCTAAAATGAGGAAGCAACCTGAGTGGCCATCAATGGGTGAATGGATGGACAAACCGTGGTATATACACATACAATGGCATATTATTCAGCCTTGAAAAGGAAGGAAACTCTGACACATGCTCTGTGAATGAACATGAGGGAACCCTGAGGACGTTACGCTGAGTGAAATAAGCCAATCACAAAAAGTCTAATATTGCACGATTGATTGCTCTCAAATGAGGTGCCAAGGGATGCGGGCGAGGGGGATGGGGAGTTGTTAAAGGGGATAGATTGTCAGCTTTACAAGATGAAAAGAGTTCTGCAGATGGGTTCAGAGCAATGCGAATGTACTTAACACTGCTGACTCGTACTCTTGAAAATGGTTAAGATGGTAAATGTTATATGTATTTTACCACAATTAAAAATAAATAAAAATTCTGCACACAACAGGTATTTATGATCTGACTGGATACTGGCCTCGATTTTTTTAAAATCTCTATTACTTAGAAAAGCACTTGTCCACTCACTGCAGGCTGGCAGAAAAGAAAAATAACTGCCTTTGATATGGAAGTCATTTCAGTTTGTCTTCCCTGACGCTGACGCATTTCATTTGTGCTAAGAGCCGCATTATGTAAATGAAATTCAGGGTGGAGGTGGGGAAGAAGGGAGAATGATTTGTCTCTAGCGTCTCCTTTCCCCTCTGAACCACTTTAATCCGATTTCTGGCTTGGAGTAATGTATATGCTTCCGGGAATGAGTGCCTAGTTCTCTCATGGTTTCAAGTCAGATAGGAGCACTAGGGCATAAAAGGATATGAAAGGGTATGACATTTAGAATATTATTCTAGAATAAATTTATGATTACAGGGTCTTGAAATTACTATACTTGTTCTGCATTTTTGAGACACTGCTTACATAGGTCAGAGCGAATGGATTGTATTTCCAAATAACCATTGATTGGACAGGCACATTCAGTCAAACTGCCTGTTCTTTCTCTACTTAGCACAGGTTCCAGAAGTCATGAGGATGCGGTCGATGGAGGGCTTGCAGAAAGACATTAGAACAGAGAGGGAAAATTAGATGTATGTTTCCTAGTCCACTCGACCTTGTTCCATTTAATCCTACAAATTTACTCATTCACTGGGTAAGTATTTCTGGATTTCCTACTATGTACCATGTCCAAGGGGATACAACAGCAAACAAGACAGCCAGGGGGCCCGCCCAGTGGAGTTCCCGGTCAGTTCAGAAAGACAGGCATGAAACAGAAATTCACGATTGTTGGAAGACAGTGTCAAGTGTTGAGAAGCAGGTTGGAGGCTCTGCCCTGATTAGGGGGTTGGGGGATGGTCCATGACATTTTCCCCAAGGAAGCAGTACTTAAATTGAGACCGGATAATGAGGTCAAATGACAGCTTGCTTCGCAGGTTCCTGGAATCTTTGAATTTTAATGTTGAATGAACATTTTGCCAAAACATTTCGCTTGTATAAGATTTCGGAAAGGTACTCAGAGTGATGTGAGCTTCCATGTCATGGACCAGCCAATTAATAAACACCCATTGAGCACTTTCAACGTGTGAGAGCAATGACCTAGGTACTATCAGGGAGGGTACAATAAATAATAATACCTTCCAGGTGTAAGAAACTTAGAGTTTCCAAACTATATTCTCATACATTATCTTTTTTCCCACTCTCAATGAATCTGTAGGGGAAGTAGGATAATAATTTTCTCCATTTTATAAAAAGGAAAACAAAGTTTTGGGGGACTAGTTAAGTGATTTGCTCAATGTCCCATAGCTTCCAGGACTAGGGTAAGAACCCAGTCCTTTCAACACCAAGTCCAAGGTCCTCTCCACTCGGCCACCTTGCCTTTCCATGATGTTAAGGAATGAAGTAGATAGCTGTTGTCATTGCCTGCCCAGAATACAGGTTTCTGACTTTGGGCCATGGCACCCCACTATCCTTTCCCTGTCCTCAGGCCATGTGGGCCACGTGGGAATAAGCCCATCTCACCTTTGCTCCAGAGTGAACACATGGCCAAGACCACTGCTGTGTCTTTAGTGAATTAGAAAAAGGCCCCTTCTCCTGGCAGACACAGTCCTCTGCCAGGATAAGGCTTGGTATGGCTTTGGCTGGATTTCAGCCCGTTTATCCTCTTTTGCAATGAACAACCCGCACAAATAATTGTGGTGGCCTTAATAATGACTGAGATCCGCCAGTCAGGTTCAGAGAAGCGTATCTGACCCAAGCCAAGTCAATAAGGCCGTCTGACACTTCGCTAGAATAACCAGGACAAAGAGGCTCTCTTTCCATTAGGATTGTTACACGTTGCCTTCCAGAGGGAAGAGACTGCCCAAGATTTAAGTCTACACGACGGAAAAAAATCTGAGATGGGGAAAAAAAAATTGTGATGACATTGAGCACCATGCCTGGAGCCAGCGCTACTCATGGACTCTTACAGGTTCCTGGAGGGCAGGGACTTTGCTTAACATTTGTCAAAGTTGTATCCCCTGTGCCTAGTACAGTGACTGGCACATGGGAAGCAATTAATAAATATTTGTTGAATGATTGAACCAATAAATTTCCTTTTTTTTTTGGTGTCTGTAACTGGTTTTTTAGAAGTCTCAATTCATTGGAGGTATAAATAAAAAGTAACTTTATTTGTTTCCCATTAACTGTTCTCACATGTTCTCCTTGACCAGATCTCACAACTTCCCAGTTAGAAAAATGTCCCAGTATTGGGTATTCAAGACTGGTTATGAGCACTGTGCACCCTCAATACACACAACTTTCTCCCTTTCATTCCTATTCTTCTATCAACTCATAGTGGGTAGGTGGTTGATGCAGCACGTCTGGTTCCTGCTTTTTTCAGCAAGCCTTTCTTTTAAGGAGGTAGCTGTCCCCAAACTACTAGTGGCTTATTAGCATCTCTTTGATCTTAGAAGTGGATTATTTCATACCTTAAATTCTCAGTTGTGGGCCTTTGGTATAAATTGAGAATAATAGGAAAAATCCCACTCACCATGTTGTTTATCAGGTTTGAGTTGGATCAAAAGCAATTCATATAGACAGGATGAACTTGAAAGAGAATAGGATGACATTCCAGATAAATTCAGGGGTGTGAGTAATATATGCAAGACGGATTGAGGGATATGTAGAGACCCAAAAAAGATGGGAAGCAGGGAGGAGGAAAGCCATGAGAGACAAAATCAGGCTTAAGGATATTAAGCACAGCTAAGGACTTTGCCTTGATCTAGCTAATGGTGTTTTAGGAAAATTAATCTGGCTGTGGTGTGAAGGGTAAATGAGGGTGAATAAAACCCAGACACAGCTAGGCCAACTGAGAATTTATCTTGATATTTCAGATATGTATTGCTGATTAAAAGGAAAAGCTGGATGAAAAAAGAAAAAAATAATTCGATGTCCACAAAATGTTTAAGGTCCTAAATCACAAAAAGCTTCAATCCTTTTTAGAAAAGGCAAGGTATTAAGACATTTTGAAACAATATAAAGATATTATCATCGATAAAGAGGCAGAGTTGTGTTCAATGAAGTATAAATTCCCCCACATAACTAGGAGTTATTTATAGGGCTGCGTATTGAGAGGTCCGTAATACTTTGGCCCCAAAGGGGCCATATGTTGGTAGAGAGATTGATACAGACAGATACTTCAATTTAATTTTTTCCAGTCACTGAGCTGGTTTATTTAATAAAAGAATTTGAAATCTTCATGGCCATCCAAAAATGGAATCTGGAATGTGAACTGACTTTCTATTTGGTTTATACTGTTACTCATTGCCATGCAATGGAAATTAAACACAGAAGAAAATCCAATAAGTAATTCATGAGTTATTTTCTTAGGAAGAATTATTTCCTAATCTGAGTTCAGTGAGATCTCTTTTATTTTAGCAATGGACAAAAAGTGTGCATGACAAATATTACTACTCACGCTTGGTTTTTATTACTCATTCTGGCTACCTGGAGAACAAAAGTGGTTCCTTGGACACTAATACACAGAATTTCCCCTCTAAATATTTCTGGCATAGTTTTCCTCTGTTGCATAGTAGTTTCTGAAGAAACATTAAATTGGGAAGAGAATTCAAAGGATTTCAGAGACTGAACTATGTTATATCACTGACACGGCATTTGTCTACACCATTTAAGGAAATCTTTTTTTGTCCATGATATTTTGTTTTTGAATATTACCACTTGAAAACACATACTTAGGCAAAATCTCAGCAACTCCTACCCCCTTGGATTTCAGTCATCGTGGATGCAATCCAAAAATTATCCTCCTTTTGAAGTTACTATATTTGTAAAGTACAATTCTGTAATTATAGAAACTCAGGATGAGTAACTGTAATATAAATCAGAACCTAAGTAGAGTTACTTTATCTGTATAAACATAACCAATATGTCTTCATTCTCTAACTATATTTAGGCTTTGTTTTATATATCTGAAGTTGAACATCATCTTTTCCATTTCCGCAGTGAATTTTGGTCAGATTTACCTTTATTTTCCCGGTCAACCAGGCTTGACAATTTGGAACCATTGCGGGCTGTTCTATATCTTCTCCAATAGTAATGGCCAACATAGCGAGTGCTTATCAGGTACCAAATTCTTTGTTGAGCCCTTTACATAGAATGTTTAATAGCCTCACAACAGTTATTTTAAGTATATGCTGTTGTTATCCCCATTTTATAACTGGGAAAACAGTCTTGCAAAGATTAGGTGACTTACCCAAGGTCACATAGTTAATAAGTGGTAAAGCCAGGACAGGAAGCCAGAAATACAATACAAGAGCTTATGCTCTTAACCAACTCTTCTACACAGCCCCCCAATCATATCATCGTGTTGATCTGTGGATTCATTTATCCATTCATTTGTCCATTGATTCATTCATTCCATAAACACTTCTTAAGCAACTGTTTTAAATCAGAAACTGTAGAAGGTGCTAGGAATTGATTAAGACAAGGTCTATGTCCTAACATTGTGGGTAGCCAAACATATTCACAGAAAATCAAAGCATGATTTAAGTCTTTTATGAAAGTTATTTTTGCTCCTTTTTCCAGAAATTTGAATGCTTTTGGCTGCAAATAACTGGGAACTTCACTAATGAAAGATTAAACACTATGGAACTTTACTTATATCACACAGGTAAGTTTATAGTTTGGCAATTTCAGGACCTATTCAGTGGCTCAATGATGCCATTAAGAATTGGAACACTTTAAATTCTTCTGCTTCACTATCTACAGCATATCAGAGAAATCTCTCATGTTCACAAAATGGCTGCTGTGGTACCAGACATCATGTTCTCACACTACAGCATTTAAAGCAGAAAGGAAGCAGATGAATAGAAAAGAGTTTTCTCTTTATATCTGTTCTCTTTTCTATTAGGGAATTGTGCTTTTTTTCACCAGAAGCATCCAACAGATTGTTCCTTATATCTCAGTGGACAGAACTTGGGAACAGTAGCTGGCACAATGCCTTCTTTAAAAAAAAAAAAGCAGGGTTCTGTTAGCAAGGAAAAGGAGGGGATGACTTTAGGGTAGACAACCAATGATGTCTGCCATACCCTTTTTCCAATATGAGTGCCGAAATAGAGGTATATAGAAAGTGCTGTGAAAAGCACAAAAAGAAAAAATGTTTCACTCTGCCTAGGATAACTAGAGATGGCTTTTTAGAGAATGGGACATTTAAGCTGGGAACTTGAAGGGTAGGTAGGAGTTTTATGAGGCAAAGGACAAACATCTCAAAAATCAGGGATGTATACACCTTCAGGATTATTTAATACAAACTCCATTCAACACTCGCATCTCCTTCACAGTAATTTCCAAATCTTCCTTATTACTTTCTATGACCCATGCCTCCGGCCAACTCAAAGCCATTTCATGTCTAGCCTCCTTGCTTTGGCCAACAGTGATTATGTATGAAGAGGTCCAAGATAATATAAATGCAAGAACCACATTTTTTCCTCCCCATCAAATGCATTTTTGATTAAAATAGATGACAAAAGGACATAAGAGAAACACTGTAAGTGGCCTCAAATATTTGTTTATTTCCTAGATACCTTTCTCCCTCTTCCCATCTTTCCCTTTTATTAGCTACTTTACTCTCTTATTTTAGGGAATGACAACATTGAAAAGCTAGAACTTACTTTGATTTTTCTGATAGCAATGAAATAGAAACTGTAGGACAACCTGTGATAGAGACCAAACAGTTCCATTTGCTCTTTATTCAGTATTAAAACTGTCTTAGTTACCATTTCTGTAAAACAAATTATCCCAAAACTTAATGGCTTAAAACAACAATAGACATTCATTGTCTCATACAGTTTCTGTAAGTCAGGGATTCAGGAGTAGCTTAGCTGGGTGGTTTTGGCTCAGGGTTTCTCATGAGGTTGTAATTAAGACAACTGCTGCAGCTTCAGTGACGCGAAGGCATAAGTGGGTCTAGAGGATCTGTCTCAATATGAATCACTTGCATGGCTGCTAGCAGAGGCTGCCGTCCTCTCTATGTGACCTCTTTATAGAGTACTTGATATATCCTAGAGAGACAGGTTGAAGTAGCAGAGAAAACATGGATTGTCAGATGATGTTAGGATAACTAGATTACTATAGGAAATGAACATGATCCCTATTTTATGTCACATATGAAAAATACCATGAAGATTAAAGACCTAAATAAAAAATGTAAAATTATAGCAGTAATAGAAGAAAATATAAGAGAATGTCTTTGAGAACTTGGGGTGGGAAAGGATTTCTTAAACAGGATCCTAAAAGCACAAAATATAACGTGAAAAATGATGTATTTGATACTTTAAGTTAAGCATTTCTGTTCAACAGAGGATATCAGACATAAATTAACAGATGGGTCACAGACAAGAAGATATTTGCAATGTTTGATTATCTATAATAAATAATGGTCTTCTGCAGATCAACATGGGAAAAGCATGAAACACAATAATAAAATGGTAAGTGATGTGAATATACACATCACTGATGGGGAAAACTGAAAGACTAATAAGTTTATGCCTTCGAGGCTGCAGTGAGCTGTGATGATGCCACTACACTTTAGCCCAGGCAACAGAGCCAGACCCTGCTCTGTCTGGGAATGGGAATGACTACTAATGGATTTGAGGTTTCCTTTTGGCATGGTGTAAATGTTCTAGAATCAGTGGTGATTGTTGTACAATATTGTGACTTATTAAAAAAAAACCCACTGAATTGTACACTTAAAAAATAAGCTAAAAAATTAATGAACACACCCACTGTAGAAAATACACATAAGCAAAAAGAAATTTTTAAAAAATATGTTAAGTGAAAAAAAAAACAGATTGTCAATATCTAAGATGATATGCATAAATTAAAACATAAATATATAACACATCAAACACTGTATATTACTCAGTGATTTTTATATATAAAACCAATGACATATATTAAATACAGTAACATGGGTGCCCAGGGCATGAGGGTGAGGGAGAGTAGAATTGGAATGGGAACAGAAATGGGGAAAGAAGGAGAAAATCATAAAATAAAATGATAAAATAAAATAGGAATGGGAACTGTGGTAGGCAGAATAATGGTCCCTCCAAAGATGTCCATGTACTAATCCCAGGAAGGTGTGAATATGTTACCTTATGTGGCAAAAAGGACTTCACAAGTGTGATTAAGTTAATGATTTTAAGATAGAGGGGCTACCATAGATTATCAGGGTGGGTCCAATACAGTCACAATGGTCCTTAAAAGATGGAAAAGGGAGGTGAGCCAGAGGAAGAGATGTAAGGATGGAAGCAGGGGTCAGAGTGACACAACTATTGGCTTTGAAGATGGTAGGGGTCCATGAGCCCAGAAATGCTGGCAGCCTCTAAAAACCATAAAAGTCATGGAACAGATTCTTCCCATGACCCTCCAGAAGGAAAGCAGTCTTACAGACCCTTGGTTTTAGGCCCATAAGGCCCATTTTAAACTTCTGACCTTCAGAACTGTAAGATAATAAATTTATGTAATTGTAAGCCATTACGTTTGTGGTAATTTGCTAAAACAGCAGTAATAAACTAATACAAGGACTTGAGCAGACCAAAGATAATGTTCTGTTGAAACCATGGAGAATGAGTAACTCAATTCCCCGAACCAAAAGTCCAAAAAGAAAAAAGAAATCCCTCTTCCTCCATAAAAAATTAGCACTGGGGGAATTAGCACTTCCCTTATTAAAAAATTAGAATTAATTCATTCCTTGTTTGTTTTAAGAACTAACATGTAATGGCAATTATAACCTCAATTTTCATTAATATAAGTTCAACTAACCTCATTTAGAACACTCCACCTAACAACAGTAGAATATACATTCTTTTGAAGTACACATGAAACATTCTCTGGAATGGGCAACATACAAGGTCATAAAACAAGTGACAGTTCTCTGACCACAAATGGAATTAAATTAAAAACCAATAATAGTAGGAAATCTAGATAATTCTCATATAGTTGGAAATCAAACAACATGCTTCTAAATAACTTATAGGTCAAGAAGAAATCACCAGGGAAATTAAAAAATATTTCCTACTGAATGAACATAAAATCACAACATATAAAAATTAATGGAATATAGGTAAAGCAGTATATATGGGTCAATTTATAGCTTTAAAAAATTAAAAAGGAAGAAATATTTAAAAATCAATAACCAAAAAAATTAAGCTTCCACCTTAAGAAACTAGAAAAAAAGAGCCAACATCAGTAGAATGAAGAAATAATAAAGACCACAGCAAAATCAATAAACACCAAAGCAACAGAGAAAATCAATGAAACTTATATTGATTCCTTGAAAAGATCTATGAAATGGATAAAATTTTTAGCAAAATGACCAAGACAAAAGAAAAAAGACAGAAATGTATGCCAACAATTTGTCAACTTAGATGAAATGGGCAAATTTATAGACAGAAATGATCAAAGTTGACTCAAGAAGAAATATAAAGCTGAATAGATCTGTATCAAGGAAAGACATTAAATTATTTAATTAAGTTTTTTGAAAATCTTTCTGTAAAGAAAAGTCTAGGCCTAGATGGCTTTACTAGTGAATCAATAATACCAATCCAACACAAACCTTTTCAATAACAGAAGAGAAGGGAACACTTCCCAGTTCATTTTACCCTGAAACTAAAGCCACAGAAAAAGTTAATATAGGAAAACTATAGACCAATACTCTTCATGAAAATAAATGGTAACATTCTTTAAATCATAGCAAATTGTATCCACTATTGTATAAAAAGGATTATACACTATGACTAAGTGGGGTTTATTCCAGAAATGTACTTTAGCTGAACATCTGAATACCAATATAATATACATATTAATAAAATAAAGCAGGGGTCAAGAAACTATTGCTCATAGGTCAAATCTGGCATGCATTTTGTTTTTGTAAATAAAGTTGTATTGGAACATAGCTAAGACCATTCAATTACATTTTGTCTATGAATGTTTTCATGCTGCAAAAGCAGAGTTGATTGGTTGCAACAGAGCTCATATGGATCACAAAGCAAAAAATATTTACTATATAGCCTTTTCAAGAAAATTTTGCTGACCCTTAGAATAAAGGAGAAAGCCATATAATCTTAATAGACACAGAAAAAGCATTTGATAAAATTAAAGTACTATTCATGATAAAATTCAATAAATGAGGAATGGAAATAAACATCCTTAATTTGATAAAAAGCAGCTCTATAAACCTATAATTAACGAAATGATTTCTCCCTCAGATTGGGCCCAAGGGAAGAATATCCACTCTCACCACTTCTATTCAACGTTGAATGGGCGGTTCAAGCCTGTGCAATAAGGCAAGAAAATAAGAAAATAAAAATCAACATACAACCAGCTAAAAAGGAAATTAAAACAATTACATTCAAAATAGCACCAAAAAAGAATAAATTATTCAGGAACAAATTTAATGAAAGAAATGCAGAATATTTTACTGAAAATTACAAAACATTGTCAAAAGAAATAAAAGACCTAAATAAATGGATATATGCTCTATGTTTGCAAATGGGAAGATTCAATATTGTTAAGATGTCAGTTTTCCCAAAATCAATCCATAGATTCAATGCAATTCCTATCTAAATACCATTAGGGTTTCTTTTTAAAAAAGTGATAAGATGATCCTAAAATTTATGTTTTAAATCCAAAAAACCAAGAATAGCCAATATGATTTTGAAAAATAACAAAGTTCAAGGACTTACATGACCTAATTTTAAAATTTAGCATAAAGCCATGGTAATTAAGACCATAATAAAGATAGGTAAACAGATTGAAGGAACAGAATCAAGTTCAGAAATAAACCCATGCATATGTTGTCAATTAATTTTGGATAATTCAGATCAGAATATGAACTAAAATCTTGCACAAAACCAACACCAACTCGATTTATTTGTCTACCTCTTTCATCAGCTTTTGCTTATGCACACATCTGGCTCTTTCATTTAATTCTTGGTTCAGTGGTTCTCAAAGTGTGGTACAGGGACTGACTCTATTTTCATAGAGTCTGCTAGGTTAAAACTATTTTCATAATAATTTAAAGACAATATTTGCTCATTGTCATCATTCTCTCATGAGTGTACAGTGTACAGAGCCTACATGACATGCCAATCACAACAGATTGAATACAGAAGCTGATGGGAGAATCCAGTTGTTTTATTAAGCCAGATATTAGATTCACTATGCCACTCTTCTAATATTGGGGAAAACATACTTTTTCTTCATGAAAATGTATTAACAATGTAATAGGTTTACAATTGATATTGTAAATGAGATGATAATTATTTTTTAAATTTTGGTTTTTATTTATAAGATGATAAATATTGATAGATAAAACCCACTGAACAAAAGCTCTTTGAGATCATCAATAGTTTTCATGGGTGTAAAGTGTTCCTGAGATAAAGTTTAAGAACCATTGCCCATGTCTACCTGCCAGTTGTAAGAACTCCTATTTACCACATTTGACGACAGAGG
>RJWJ010023318.1:0-25958 GCA_004363605.1 Indri indri
GAGCCACCACGCCCAGCCAAGGTTGCCTATTTGTTTCTGCAGCATGGCACACTGAGGGCAGCACTGGGCTCCAGGTAGCTGCTGCCTCCTCTCCTGCCTTGCAGGATGAACAAGTGACCCTTGGTCATCTGAGTGTTGATGCCTCTGTGGCTGGCCTATGGCCAAGAGCTGTGAGGTTTCTGGAACTTGGGGGTCTTTGGTCTTGGGGTCCCCATTATTGCTCCTCTATACAATGCATGGACAGGTGAGATGGCCCTGGCCTGCTTGCTGAAAGTTGGCCCTTTGGGGTCTGGTCACTGTGGCTCAATCTACCTGTCATCTATAATCTATTATTTATCTATCCTGATTTCCTTGCTTACTTTCCTGAGGACATGGAAAATCTTGCTTCCCATTGCAAGAATCCCCAGTATTTAGTACATGTTAGATACTCTATAAATATTTGTTAAATGGGTGAATGGCTGGTTGGATGGACAGGGACCCTCATTTCACCAATTTCTCCCTTACCATGGGGAAGTAGACCATCTGCCCTCCTTGGCCCCTCCTCTTACGCCCCTCTCCAGAGTCCCTCGTCCTCTGGCTTTTGCTCACAGCCTCCTCCAGGCTTGAGCCCCCTTCTGCCAACCAAGATCCCATTAAACTTCCATGTCCAGTTTGACATGGGCCCTTCTGTGTTGTGTCAAATCTTGCAAATCTGAATTAATCTACACACACACACACACACACACACACACACACACACCCTTGAGAGAAGGGTGTGACCTTGTTCACCACTGAATCCCCAGAATCTAGCATGGCTCTGGGGTGCCACTCTATAAATAACTGTACAGACACCTATGTGGTAGCAGACTTAATTCTGCTTTGTATTATCATTGGGTATTTGTATCCGTCTCTCACCAGGGAGCCTCTGTAGGTAAAAAACTGGGTCACAGTCATTTCAGTACCTATGCTAGCTCATGGCTCCACTGGCAGTGACAGTAACATGTGCAGATACTGCTTTATGAGCATCCACACTCTACGTGCCAGGCACTGGGCTTCACCTACATAAGTTCATTTACTTCTCACGGTCTCTCTATGGGATGGTTTTATCAGTGCCTTTTCACAGAGAAGGAAACTACAGTTTAGAGAGATTGGACGACTAGCCCAAGGTCCTTTGGCTTATAAATAGAAGAGAGAATTTGAACCAGGTACTTCTGACACCAGAGCCCCGTTTTCGGGACTTCTTAGGCTGTGCTGCTCTGCCAGGGTAGGAAGGGCTCTTACAGCGTTACTTCAGCTGAATGGACTTGAAAGTGGTCAGGATGTCTTCAAACGGCCCTGGTGCCTGCTCTGTACTGACGCCCCTCACTTTCCTAGACACTGTGCCGCTGCCAACTGCACTGCCTGGGCTTTGCAGCTCCCTGGGATTCTCCTCCCATCAGATGTCAGCCCTTCCTTCCAAGTGCCCCACAGTCTGCCAGGACAACCACCCCAGGGAGCCACTGCCCATGAGTGGCAGCCAAGTCCTCACCTGTCACGTAATTCTTCAAATCCAGCTCATTGCTGAGAGGATTGTTGCTCTTGAACATATACAGGTTAAAGGGGGCCGGCTCCCTGCCCACGTTTTTCCACACGGTATAGTCTGGAGAGGTCCACCGTCCCGCCAGCACATCATAGTCACGCTGGGTGAAGTGGACCAGCTTGGTCAGAGGGTCGTAGAGCCCCCCATGGAAGCCAATGACCATCTGGAAGTCAGGGTTGGAGTCAAAATAAATCTCCCCATAGGCCGTGTACTGCAGCTGTTTGATCATGAGACCGTTGATGCTAAACACGGCCAGAGGAGTCCCTGTGTTGTCCGAGGCAACGTAGTATTCCTCCCCGCTGCTGCTCTCCATGGCAAAGAGGTGGCCCTGGAGGTCATAGTACAGTGAGGTAATCTCCGAGTTGGAGTGATTGTAGACGTGGGTGATGCGAGTCGGGTTGTGCAGGTCGGAGTAGAAGTACTGCAGGTGGTGGCCCAGGTTGGTCTTGTAGGAAGCCCGCCGTCCTACGCCATCATAGCGGTACTGCACGCTCCACCCACTGGCCTTGTTGTAGGCCCTCGTGAGAAGACCTTTGGAGTTGTACTCGAAGATGTCAGACCCGCGCTGGCACAGATAGCCGTCGTCGTCGATTTTGTACTGCACATCGCCGAGCCTGGTTATCCGATCCCGGAGGTCATAGCGCAAGGGCATAAGGCGCACGTTATTGCCTGGGTTCAGTAAGTGGAGGTTCCCGTTGAGGTCGTAGCTGTAGCGCCAGGTCGGGCGGTCGTTGACGGCCACACTCTGGAGCTGGCCATCGCCGTCGTAGTCGTAGGTGTACTTTGTGGTGTTGGCGTAGGGCCCCAGCTTCAGCTCCCTCTTGATCACCCTGCCCATGCTGTCGTACTGCACCGTCATCCAGTACATCAGGGAGCGGAACATCTCGTACTGGACTTCCTTGATCCGCCCGTGGGTGTCGAAGTGTTTGCTGAGGGTCATCACGGCAGTGGTGATGATCTGGTTGATGTCGTAATAGATGACCCCAAACTTGCCAAAGTGCTCCACCTTGCCGGAAATCTCGTCATAGCGGTAGAGGTCAACGGGAAGCGGGGTCTCGCTGATGACGGGCTTGATGCTTGCGATCCGGAAGCTGTTGTCGTGATAGGTGTAGTCGAACCTGGCGTTGACCATGCCTTCCTCGGAGAACCTGTAGATCTGCTTGTCCACGAGGGGGCCGATCTTGCGGTACCTGATGGTGCAGGAGAAGCCCCCGCTTTGGAGGTTGACCATCTTCAAAACACCGGTGGTCTCATCATACCCGAAGGTGACGGCGGTACTGTCGTAGACGATCTCCGATAACTTGGAGAGTTTCCCGTACTTGTAGAACACCTGGCGCCCGGTGCCCAAAAAGGACGTCTTCAGGATGCGGCCGTCGTCACTGTAGTCGAAGATGACGGAAGCATTGCTTTCAGGTGGATTGTAGATGTTGCGGATGTAGCCGATGGAGGTGTGTGTGGACATGCTGTGCCGGGCGACGCTGGGCATGGTGACGGCATGGAGACGGTCGGAGGAGTCATACTCAAATATGTACTGACGCTGGCTCTGGAGCAGGAGGACCATGGACTGCAGAAAGGAAAGGGGGAGGGGAACACATGAGTTGGCTCTTAAGGACCAAGCACTCAGATGGACGGAATTTATTCCATTCCACTGAATGTTAATTCAAAAGCCGTGAAGGATGGGAAGCTTAGGCCAGAGATTAAATAGATTTATTTCACCGGGCTTGCCAATTCTGATGGATCACGGTGGTTGCCTGGGCCACAGCTTCCCAAACTTTAATGTGCTTCAAAATACCCAGGGCTCTTATAAACAGGCAGCATCTGATTCAGTAGGTTTGGGACAGGGCCTGAGCATCTGCATTTGTAACGAGCTCCTGGGCGATGCTAATGTTGCTAGGGCCATGCTGTGGGTATCAAGGGCTTGGAGGGCTGATGTGAGAGGCACAGAGTTTGCCTCCGGGCTCAATAACAAGGAGTCCTGCGACTGGGTACAAATGACTGCCACTGGCCCGGCAGGAGAGAGGTGTGACACACATACTATGTTTTTTGCCATCCTGACTATGTCTACAGAGAAAGCACATCCTCCATTCAAAGTTACCACAAAGATGAAATAACCCAGAATCACTGATTCTTTGGAAACAAACAAACGGCCTCCACTAGAGGCAAGTGGGAGATTCCCGCCTCCCCTGGTCAACCCAACATAACGGACTTGGTTTGAAAGATTCCAGTATTTTACAGCATAATGAGAGCAGTATTCAGGATTCGGTGTTCTTGCAGAAGGGAGACAGCTCGTCTGCAAGCTCCTACTGTCGAGAGTGGGTGAGAAAGGGAGGCAGGGGTCTGTGCGGAGGTCAGTGCAGGTGAGAGGCCCAGGCTGACCAAGTACCTGTCTAATGACTAGATGACCAGGGCAGCCTTCAAAAGTCTGGACATGTGCCCAAAGGGACCTTTTATTTTTTCTTTTTTAACTGCCATTCCACCCTGACCTTTCTCCAGCACAGAGACCTGATTTTGGCACTTGCAGACATAGGGAATTATGTAGAGAGAATTTGTTGGCTATTTCAGCCAATAGGCCAAGTAGGGGGGTATTGCTCTATGTGCTTGAGTTTTAGGCAAAGTTCCCTATCCTGATGGCTTAATTTAGGGCAAGGCAGAAATGAATCACTGCATTCCAATTCCTAAGTAATGATTAGCTGTGCTGCCAGTGGGATGATTCTGTCCGCTTCAACAGCACTTTTTTCTTTTTCTGGCATAAAATCAGACAATCCGTCCTTTTTGCCATTACTGAGTGTCTAGCACTTTTTTTCTCCTTCTTAATGGTAATAGTGCTGAGCTATGAATAACATTTCCCTTCAGATTTTCTTCCTCCCAGTGTGGGCAGGAGCATGGGGGAGAGCCCTCGCAGAGTTGGAGTAAAGATGTTAAAATGTCTTATGGCAAAGTGTCTCGGGCCGGTCTGCACAGAGCAGCGGGGATGGCAGGGAGCCCCGCTGACAGGGCAGCACGTTCACGCACCTTGTCGAGGTAGGAGTAGCTCCACACCTTGCCGTCGGCGAACATGCGGGACACGATCCGGCCTTGCTTGTCAATGTCTGTCCTCTCGCTCATGGCCCCGCGCTGCAGGCCAGCCAGGCGCCCGTTGAAGAAGTACGAGACATTGACGGCCGCCAACCCACTGCTGGGGAGCCAGAGGAAGGGGCGGCCCACCTGGTCATAAATTATCCTCAGGGTGAACTTCCGGTGATCATCATAGATCTTTTCTGTCCGAATATTCCGGTCGTAGTCGATGGACAAGAGATTTCTTCCATGGACCTAGGAAAACATAATGGGCCTGGTTTGAAAGGTACCACCCAGGTGTGCCGGCTCAAGCTTCTGTGGAGGGCACGGCTGGCATGGCCAGGAAATAAACATGCATTGGAGGAAGCAAAAGAAATAACCCCGAAGTGATTTAGAGTAGTGCTTTCTAAACTCCTTACTATCATGGCACACATAGAAAAAGGTAATATTTTGGGGAATGGATACTCTTGAAGCTCTGACTCGGGTGGGGCAAAGGTAGTATATGTAACCTCAACATTTGTACCCCTGTAATATACTGAAATAAAAAAAAAGGTAATATTTGTATGGTGTGTTAGAATACAGAAATGAGGCTGCTGATGGTTGGAGATGATCTATTTGGGCATGGCTGCCATGGGCAGTTAGGTAGGCTGTGCACTGCACAATTACAAAGGCTGCCATCACAATGTAGAAAGTGTGAATGGTGAAAAATTGTGCAGTGCACAAATTATACAGCCATATACAATCATCCCGGACCCTGGGGGTTTGACTGCCCTGCCTGGCCACTCTGGGGTCGAGAGAATTTGTATATCTGCACCCTCATCACCCTTTTTTGGCACATCATCAGCTGAGAAGCTAATGATCTTTAAGAACAGCTACCATGATTTCGTATGAAATCTCAAGTGAAGGTACCTAGAATGGTGGAGAGCAGAGCTTAGAAATCCATTATTTTACAAAGACCTGTGACTATGAAGGCTCATTTCTATGTGAACTTCTTTACTTCTAAAATCTAGAGAAAGATCTTGCCACTTTCAAGAATGCAAGCCATTGTGGGGAGACCTCGGCAGGGCTGGGGGAGTTCCAACAAGGGGCAGAATGGATTGACTGGGATTTGAAAGGAATAGTGGAGCACATCAGACATAATTCAATATTTATTTAGAAGTTGATCTGATCAGAGAAGAAAGCCTGTCCCAGAAGGCAGAGCTGGAAGACTAGACTCTGGTTAGGGGCAAGGGACAGGGACTCCCGAGACTCAGCCAGCCCTGGCCGGACAGCCGGAAGTGCATGGAAGCAGGCAGACTCGGCCCAGACTCTAACAACATAATCGACTGCACATCCAGACGTCCCTGGGGGTTCTGCTGAAGGCAGGGGAAGATGTAAACAGGTGGGAGGAAGAGACTCCAGAGATGCCTTGTATCTCTTCCCTTTAACCTAATAATTTAGCAGCACTAGAGGATAATAATGATGATGAGGATGGTAATGATAACTTTAACATATGCTGAAACTAATATATACAGGCATTGTATTAGGCACTTCGCATCCATAGTTTGAGTTCATGCTCACAAAGATCATTTGACAAATGAGGAAATAGCTTGAAAGAGGGAAGTTACATAACTTGCTCAAGGTCACACCACAACGGAGTAGTAGGCTTGGTCTGGAACTTAAGTCTGATTCAGACTTCAACCGATTAACCTCTTACACATTGAATTAGCTTTACCGCTTCCTGTGTTGTACGTTCATGCGATGCTCTGAAATGTGTCAGCTGCTGAAGGACCAGGAAGCATTTCCATAGCCCCTGAGGCCTCCATGTTGCAGCTTTTGGGCGGAGCCCAGGAATAATTCTAATACCACAGACACCTGCATTCTTGGGGACTGCTTGGTGTCCAGGTAAAGAACTATATTTTACAGCCTCCTTTGGAGATAGGGGAGGCCAAGATGTAAGCGGCAGTTGTTGGCTGGGTCTTCTGGGAAATACTCTTAAAGGAAGCTGACTCAGGTGAGAGGTAGGCAACCTTTTGTTCATCCCGCTCTCCTCCTTTTCCTAGATGGGATGTGTACATGATGGCTGGAGCTCCAGCACTCACCCTGTGAACATGAGGTGACTCTAAGGATGGAAACCTCTAGGACGACGGCTCAACCACAGAAAAAGAGTCTAGATCCCTTTGACCTAGGTATCTTCCCTGTTTATCCATACAGCCACAGATTGCTTTCCTCCAGGCTCCTTTCAGGTCATAAGAAAATAATAAGCCTATATCCTGTTTAAGTCCTTGTTATTTCTTATCTCTGTTATAAGCAGTTGAACCTAATCTAAATGGATACGAGCCCCTGATACTTTGACAGATACTATGCTAGGTACTTTATATACCTGATCCCATTTTGATTCTCATGACATAGGTAGAAACTATTTTACATAAGGGCAATTGAGCTCAGAGGGGTCACATAGCAAGACAAGTGGCAGAGGTGGGATTTGAACCCAGGACTACCAGATTCCCCAAACCACTTCTGTTTCCATAGAGTCGTCACAGAGAAAAGAGGATGGAACAATTGTGATAGAACAATTAGAACAGAAAATGCATCAAAGCACAGAGATAGGAATAGAGGTGCTGTGTTCTTGGGATTATAAGGAAACCCAACTTCAAGTGGAAGATTTGTATCAAGAAACTTGCAGCTATTGGGAAGAAAAGCCAAGAAGCAAAGGGTGAGTGGTAGGATTATTTTTTAAACAGATCCAAAAGTTAATGCTGGATCACTGGGGATTAGTCACCATTTTCGGAGCAAAGCACAGAAAGGATTGGAAAGATCACGTCCTCTGGAAACAGAAGCTCGGCCCTGTTGGGTTGCTTCATTTGGGACATCTGCAGGCGGCCACCAAGATTCTCAAATTTACGTGTTTCAGAATTTCAGTTTGAGACCTCTCTGACATTTTATTTGGTGGAATGAAGGACGTGGCAACAAGAAGGAAGGATTTTCAGGGTCCCCACACTTCCCACCATGGCTGCTTACTCCCCGTTCCCTCGCATCCTTCTCCTATCCTCCGCCTTCCCTTTCCTTCCCTTTTTTTCCTTTTTGCTTCTCTTTGCTCATATCACAGGGGCCCTGGTGCATTTATTAATTATTTCCCATTAAATCTCCCTGATACCAGGTTTGGTGCCTGCTCTGGTATATGAGCACGAACAACGACAGCACCAGCAACGTGTCCTGAGTGGGCCCGGTGTTGTCGTCAGCCCTTGTTTTGTCTCAATGACACAACAACACTCTCAGGGGAGCACTGATACCATCCCCACTTTACACACGAGGTGCAGACAGGTTAAAGTGACCTGCTCAAGGTTACACGAATGGTAAAGGGCGGAGCAGATCCCAGCCCAGAGCTCGCTGTCTTCACCCCCAGGCTGTGCTGCCTCTAGGGCCGGGGGTGCTGGACCAGGGTCTCCCCATCAAGCGTGCAATCCCGAACCACCTGGGATGTCTTGCTGCTGAGCCGACGGCTGCTGAGCTGCCTCCGCACCTGCTGAATCAGCCCCTCCGGGAATAGGCGGGCTTGTTGCCTTTTAAAAGCTCCCTAGGTGATTCCGATGTGTACTCTTGGTTACAATACCATCCATGTGATATAAGGCCCTATCTTTAGCTCCCTCGTAAATCAACATATACAACCAAAATATATATTTACCAACAGGTAAATCACATATATAACCACATGTGTGCATATAGGTACATATGTGTGTATATGTAACAAAGACCAACATGTAAATCCCGTATGTAATCATGACTATCATTACAACAGCTATATTAGCGTGTGGGGGTGTCAAGGTTACAGAAAGAACTAAACACTGGCAAGCAAAGAAGAGGCGTCCCCAGCCTCTGGCTGCCACCATCTGGGTGCGCTGCTATTACTGAGAGCTCACGAGGCCTCTGGCCTCCGGCCCAGGTGCGCCAACCATAAAGAAGTAATAACAGGTGCTGACCATTAGCCATGGGTAATTTGGGGTGGGTTTTTACTCGCAAATTTACCTCGTCCCTGGGAATGGGATTGTTGTGATAGCACTGGTTTGAGTTAACTTCTGAAATGTGAAATTTCTACTAAAATGCCCAAATCTTCTAATAATTAAATCTGATAAATTCACTGGGAAGGTTGAGCCAAGGAGTTCAGGCCAGGTCTGTAATCTAATCAAACGTCTTTAATTAGGAGGGTGCCATTTATAAAGAAGAGGTACCTTGGGCTGTGGGGTGGGAGTTGCCGGAGGGTCCAACAGGCAAGCTCGGCCCTTTGTGGGCACCTGTCCCCTGGTTCGGAGGGTGTAGGAGCTTTCATTTAGCCACACTGTTTTCTTATTCCAAATTAAATTACCCGTCTAGCAATATTTAAATTAACCTTGAGGCTTTCTGGAGAACATAAAAGTTATTTTGAATTATTTTCACCGCCAGGATCAGCACAATTCCCTTCCCAGTCGGCTCGGTAGGAATTCAGTGATAGAGAAACCAATTTTTAAATTAATACAATTTTGTGTTTGTAAGGAAACCATTATTTTTAATTATCGGGCATTTTCCTCAGCCTGGCTTCCCCAGTTAATAAAACTCAGCTATTTAGCATGATTTTTTATTTTTGCAGAGGGCAGACTTTGGGAGGTAGTTTCCCCTGTGGAATTTTCCCCCAGAATGTTTTGATCTCACCAAGCAAATGCCCGTCACGAGGAGGCTTGTAAAAAACCCGGACAAAAGGAAACGCTGTCATCAAAACGGCCCTGCTGGGCCTATAACCAGTGACTCTGACTTGGCTCTAGGGGCAATGATGGGAGCTGGTGATTTGCAAAACACGAGGGAGGAAATTACACAGGGCTGGATCCCCTCCAGGAAATGGAATTGTAACGCAGCAGGAGAGATTTCAGTTAGACATGCAGAAGAACCCTTTGCTCATTTGGCTTCGAGTATGGGAAACCTAAAAATGATTATGGAGGGAGGTCATGAGATTCTTCATGTCTGGCGATGTTTAAAAGCAGAAATGCTCTTTCTCTATCCATTTGCTTCTAATAAAACAATATAAAATAAAAGCAGAAGTGCTTGCCTCGGAGAGTTTGGTTATTTATTAATACCTCCCCAGAGGAAAAACCTGGCCTAGATGACATCTTCATTTCCTTTCTGGGTCAGTCCTCTGGGATTTAAAAATCAGCTCTCCCCAGCTCCCATACAAGAAGACTGAATGCTACATTGGGATCAGTGCTTGTGCAGACAAAACAACTTGCTATAAATTTAATATTAGCTTAAATAATGCATCATTAGAAGGGTAAGCCTCTGCAAATACATTAAATAATGCATCCCCCAAGCAAACATTATTTTTGGATGACTTGCTGTTTTGGATGGAGGTAAGGTGGAAAGGTGGAAAGACCCAAATTTGAGTTGCAGTTTTGACACTGATTAGCTTTGTCATTCCAAAGCTATACCTTTACAATTCCTGCCTCAGTTTCCTCATCTGTAATGGCCTGTGAGCTCCTGGTGGGTAGGGACTTTATCTTATTTTTCTTAGTGTCCTTATTGTTTTGGAAAGTGCTTGGTGCTCAATGAACATTTGTTAATAAGGAGGTCAAATTAGACTGGGTATGAGAATCCTGCCAACTCTGATGATCTAAAGTTCTAACATGGAAAACTGAGAATAGAAAATATGACTAGGACATCTGTGATCTCCAAATCTCTGAAAGGCTTCATTCCAAACAGCAATTAGAGTCATTCTGGAAGGCTCCCGGGACCTGGAATTAATAGACAGAAGTGGGAGGGAGTGGATTTTCATGACATCAACTTAACATCCCATTCATTCATTCAGTATTTACTGAGCACCTACTATGTGCTTGTTACTGTGATTGGCACTTAAGATAGAGCAAGATGGGTATGGCCCCTGCCCTAGTGGAACTTGCAGGCCAGAGGAGGATAAAGACAGGTGAGCCAACAACTAAAAACATTAGTGCGATCTATTGGGTACAGCGTATACCGTTCTGGTGACGGGTATAGTAAAAGCCCTGATTTCAGTGTTATACAATTTATCCATGTAACAAAAAATACTCGTAGCCCCTAGATCTATTGAAATAAAAAAAATTAGTGCATTTATGACAGTAAACATAGGGAAGGAACCGTGGAATGAAGGAGGGACACGGAACCAGGATTGGGGCTGACAAGGACGGTTTCCCAGAGAAGGTGCTGTCTCAGTGGGGGCTGAAAGTATGAGTGAGACTTGGACAGGAGAGGGTTGGAGAAGAGTCAGGAAGAATACTCCAGGCGAAGAGGTCAGCGAGTGAAAGCCTGGGTGCTGAGCGAGGGCCTGCACAGGCGGCGGACTTCTGTTTGCAGGTGGTGCTGGGAGGATTCCGGTGGAGATAGATGGTCCCTTGGTAAGGGGACGGCAGAGAAGGGAGGTGTCTGCTGTGGTGGAGACTCAGCCCAGATGACCTGAAGGGGCTGCACTTGTTATCCTTCGGCCTGAACTTCCAGAGGTCACGTATGCTGTGTGTTTCCTAGCCGCCAAGAAGGAGGGTCCGAGGAGTGCTCCTCCGCGTGCAGCGGCAGGTAAATCTGTGAAGACTCCTGTATTTCTGTGACCCTTACCAGTGCCAAGAGGGCTCCACGCCCTCCCCCTCCCCCTCAGCTAGTTTACTCCTCTCGTTCTGTTCAGGATACAGGCAACAATCTCTTCTGCCTCAGGGCCTTTGCATATGCTGCTGCCCTAGCATAGGAGGCTTTCTTTCCACCCCAAGCCTGGAACATTCCTGCCTACTTTTCATTCAGTTTTCAGCTCAACTGTCATATTCTCAGAGTGGCCTTAACCTAAATCATATATTCCCTATTATCCTCACCCTATATTTGCCTTCACAGCACCCATCACAATTTCTTGATATTATTTGTACATTTAGCTATTATCTGTTTCCCCTCGCTAAGGCGTAAGCTCCGTTAGGGGTTTTCCACTTTTCCACCTCACCATCCAAAACAGAAATCATGCAAAAGTAATGTTTGCTTGGGAATACATTATTTAATGTGTTTGCAGAGGCTTGCCTTTCTAATTACGTGTTATTTAAGCTTATATTCAATTTATCGCAAGTTGTTCTGTCTACACAAGTGCTGTTTACAATGTAAGGTTGAATCTCTTGTACGTTTTGTTCACCAGTGCACACCGAGTGCCTCGTGTAGTGTCAAGAACGCAGTAGGTGTTTGAAAAATAAAATATTAGTCAGGTGAAGAATGAACGTACTGTGGCAGGAAGGAGCTGATAAGATTCAGACTTTCATGATGACGTGTGCGTGCCAACAGATCTGCCGGAGTGGACTCTTTGCAGAATTGAGTTCACGTGTGTGTGTTTACACACATGTGCACGCCAGGCCCCCACCTCTCTCCCGTGTCACTGTGATTTGCCACAAAAGTAAAAGTAACACATGCCAACGTGTAATTTCAATGTCATATTAATTATATGGAAACCAAAACAAAATTACTAACTCCCACCTTCTTCTTGGAATACTAATAACACTAATACCAATATCACGATGGAAGATTATCTTGGAAGCAATTTTTCTTTTGTTCTGCTACCTACACAGGTAGCTGTTTCTTGCTTTTGCAATCTCTATGTAAATCATAATCAGGAAGAAATATCCTTGAGCGTGGTGAGATGCCTTCCTTTTCAAAGAGAGTCGTTCACAAAACCCATTTTAGGAAAGAACAGAAGTTTTAAATCTTAATAGAAGGGGTCAATTTCAGTTCTGTCTTCCAAAAGCTTAGGAAAAAAAGGCTGCTCGGGTTGGGGGGAATATTGTACTGACAGATCCTCAGGGCCAGCGGTTTGCTTTGTAATTAGGCTTTGGAGGATGGAGGAGATAGCATCTATCTGGAGTGTTTGTGTTTTAACCTAGCATCCCTTCCTCTGTGGGTGCAGCACCTCCTTTCTCTAAGGGTTCCCCGACTAGGTGGTTTTACTGAGATGTCCATCACAGGACATCACAGGTGTGCCATGCAACCTGCACCCGGCTGATCACAGATCCCCGTCTCTCTGACCAGTGCCTGGCCCGGGATGTGAACCCATCTCTGCCGGGCTAATTGTTCTTCCATGAGATGTATTTTTTAAAAAAATAGACGTGCTGGGGGAATCCCTTCCTCTTTCCCCTGAGTTCACTAAACTGAGATGATGTAAGCCTGGAGTCAACTTTGGCCCAGTCTGCCCGGCTCCCCCAAGGTGAAGAGGACATTAGTCTACTGCAGGAGGAAATCAGGCCACTTGTCAAGAGAAAGACTGCCATGGGGTGGGAGGGGACTGCGAGAAGGAGAGAAACAGAGAGAGACAGTCCCTCTGATGGCCATCCTGGAGTCTGAGGCCAGCTCCTCTCTTGTGGCAGCCTGTTGGGGGAGACAGTGTGTGCCCTTTTTCATGAAGCTAATTTGAGTGCACTTCCTGTCTTTCGCAGTGGAAGGATTCTGGTCAGACACGGGGCGATGTGTGAACTTACACCTGCCTTGGTGGGGGAGGATTTACACACTGAGCACCTTCAAGGAGGAGCCCAAAGAAGGCACAGTTACGTCCTCCTTCATCACCTGCTGTCTGACACGTGGCACTTGTCACCAGGGATACAGCGGTGAGACAGTCCCTGTGCTCAGGGAGCTTACAGACGCCGTATCCTTCACGTGCCTTTGAAAGGCCCGAGAGAGTAGAGAAAGGAATGGAGGCTGGGAGGGGAGGAGCAGAAAAGTCCCTTTCGAAGGAGATTCCTTGAGAAGTCCTTGGGGGGCACAGTGAAAATCTTCTTGGCTGAGTTTGGGCAGGGAGGAAGAGACTGACATTCCACTACAAAGCTTTTGGCGAGAGGGTGTGGTCCTGGCCCATCCATCTGGTTCCCCAGCCTGTGAGGAAGGGCCACTGACACTTTCCTCCGCTAAGAGATGTCCCTGCCTGGAGGCTTGAAGGGTACCCAGGTGGGCTGCGGTTTCACTGGGCACTGTTCTATCATGGCGGCCTCCCGGAGATGTTTGGTCTTCTCTGAGCTCCATGGGTGCTCGGAGCCCTGGGCCCTCATGCCCCTCGGCTGGCTGCAGTCCCCAGCGCTTCCCGGTCCCTGGGAAAGGCCAGGCCATTCGCTCCAAGGCACGGCCCCTCAGTCGCTGCCCCACAGATTCTCCCCGAATTCCCTGCTGTCTGTTGGGAGCGATGATTTCACGGTGCTGGTTAAATGGTTGTATCTGAAACTTCGTTCGGTTTCTTCCCATTCTAAGAGGCAGGGTTGGGGCCACCAGAATCTCGCATCCCTGTCTTGGATTCCAGCCCCCAGCTTCTCTCTGTCACAGCCCGCAGAGTGCGGAGGGCCACCCGGCCGTCCAGTCTCTGCGAGCACGGGCGAGGCTCCTCAGGAGGGCAGCATGACGCGGAGCCCTGCTAGCCGCCCGCTCCTCTGAACCGCGTGTGCCGGATCCCTCCAATCTCTCTCTGCCCCTCCATCCTCTCCTCACTGCTGGCCACTAGGTTTCTTGTTTGGATCAATGCAACGCCCTTGCCGTTCCTCTCCTCCTAGCGTGTCCCCTTCCAGTCTGCCTTCCTGCGCACCTGAGGAAGCGGAGAGATCTCCCTAACGCTGCTCACCCCAGCACGTCGCTCTTCCAATGAGGCCGGGCAGAGCTCCCCGCCGCCCTCAGGACAAACCGAAACGCGAGCGGGCACGGCGCTTTCCTCTGTCCCCGCCACGGCCACGCGCTCCGTCCTGCCCCGCGGCCCCCGGCTAGAGCGCACGCACCTCCTCCCCAGCCACACCCAGTTGCAGTTTTCTGGAATGTCTTCCCCTTTCTGGCGTTTTGCACTTCTCACAGGGGACGCTCTCGGTCCGATCACCTTTTTCCTGAATCTTCCGCCTGGCTAATTCCTACTGCTCTTCAGCACTGGCTCCAGCTCTTCCGGGAGGCCCCTCCTGATCCCTCGTCAAGCCCGAGACCTGATCAGGGTGGCAGAGACTCTGCTGTGTGTTCGCCAAGAGTCCTCTTTCACTTTCCTCTCCTCAGGCATTCAGAAAAGACAACGTTTCCAGGTTTCCTCGAAGTTCCCTTGCGGTCCCCTGACGGTGTTTCACCAGGGCGGGTGGAGGTGAGGCCTGCCGTGCCCAGGCCTGCTCGCCACGCCCTCGCTAACCACCCGGGCTCTCTACCCCTTCCGCGGCGACTGCAGAGGCCGTGTGCCTAAGAGGGCAGCGTCACAAGGCAGAGCCCCTGGAGCGAGTCGTCGCTGAGAAGAGCCGCTGATGCACTGGTACCGCGATGTGTTAAGCCCCGGAGGTTTCAGGGTCAATTTGCTACCTGGCCACAGCCTGTCCTCTGCTGACCGGCACAACTAAGTGTCTGTTTCCTTGGGGTACTGGCCCCTAATATAGCTCCCACCACGTTGCATACATCATGTTCTCCACGAGACTGTGAGATCCTTGGTGGCATGGACTCAGTTTCCTTTCTCTGTCTCTGGTCTGCTCATTGCACGGCACTGGACATAAACTTGGCCCTTAGTAAACATCTTGTGAATGAATGAGGAATTTCACGGCCCCATTCGACAGTGCAGCAGGAGTGTGAAGCCACGGCAAGATGGGAGGCAGGGCGGGAAGGGCCTGGGTGTCGCTGGCTGAGACCTCTGTTGGCTTTTGCCTTTTGGGGGCCAACAAGATATCTTCGCTTTGGATAAACTCCCCGCCGTGGGCTCGTGAAGCATCTGAGGGGAAGGCCACACCCCAGTTCCCTTCATCCGCATCACACCCAACCTTTCCCTCACACCTTCTTCCAACTGCTCCCCCGCAATTTCCAGGAGTTGCTTTTATTTCATTCACTAAACAGTTTATGAACTGAATTAAAATAAATGAGATGCAAATAAATTCCAGGCTTTCTCCCTCATTTTCAAATTACATTTTCAGTCCACTCAACCTGTTATAATCTCATAGTGATTTTCATTTAAGAGAGCTAAATGGATATGTGATTGTTGTTACAGGAACTAACACCAGACAATTAAATGTTGAGGTGTTGATAGATAAAGCTGTGTTTTGATTTGCATAAACATGATGCCAGCAAATCTAACCCTGGCAGAATTTCAGTTATAAGACTTGCGTGCCTAACTTCTGCTAATTACCACAAGTACCATTATTAAGATTTTTAATATTCAGAGTTTGGGATTATAGCCATTTTATTTTAGGGCCACATTTATCTTTATTTTGAAAACTTAGTCAAAATGCATAACTGATTTATCAGAGAAAAGGCACGATTACTACTTATAATCAACTTCTACAGTGCAGCGTATCAAAAATCAATTACACAGCCCTGAAATCCAGTCATTAAGGATTTAGCTGCTAATCTCATTCCATTTTTGTCTTTAAGAAGATACTGCAGCTTGCAACTTTGCAGATACCAGCAGAGGAAGGCAAACACGGGAGACTGCTGATAACCTAAGGTGGGGGCAGACTCCAGCCAGACAAAGGCAGAATCTTAATACAGAGGGGCCTGGTTCTGCGGGGAGGTCACCTGGGCTGGCTGGATTTCAATCCAGTCACATGGCAAAAGTTGTGACCCAAGTTTTGCCTATGTTGGGCCTTCTACTCTCCGGGATTCCACAGCATTTGTTAAACTCTGCCTTGTTCCGTGGTTTGGTGCCTTCCTAGTGCTTGTCTTGATTTGCAATTATTTTATTTATTAGTTTCCTTATTATCTGCTCCTGTCTCCCATCTCCCCCAACACCCGACTATAAGCTGCAGGAGGGTAGGGGCTTTGCTTTGTGTGCATGGCACAGTGCCTGGCTCACAGTAGGTGTTCAATAAACATGTGCTGAATTTGGTGAAGACTGGGATTCCCCAGGACCCCTCCCCCTCCCCCCAGGGAAAATGGTAGTGCGATGGCAGGAATTGGTCCCTCTCAGTGATAGATGAGACATGAGAGCAGGGTCCACTAGCCGGAGATAATCTGTAGGACCATGAGTCTGAATGGAAGCTGTGCAGCCTGCTGGTTAGGAATATTGGCAGACAGAAAGAAAGACAGAACTGGGGCCGAGTCCTGGCTTTGCCCTTTCTAGCCATGGTGTCCTTGGACAGGCTATTTAGCTGCTCTGAGCCTGTGTTTTTTCATCTGGAAAAGGGAGTTCATAATAACCACCCCCACGGGGATGTTGCAAAGATTAAAATAAGATAATTATGAGTAAAGTGTTTAACACAGTGCTTGCATCACGAAACTCCTCAATAAATGTTATGTGTTGGTTTTTTTTTTTTTGAGGCAGAGTCTCACTCTGTTGCCTGGGCTAGAGTGCCGTGGCATCAGCCTAGCTCACAGCAACCTCAAACTCCTGGGCTCAAGCAATCCTTCTGCCTCAGCCTCCCGAGTATCTGGGACTACAGGCATGTACCACCATGCCCGGCTAATTTTTTCTATATACATATTTTTAGTTGTCCAGATCATTTCTTTCTATTTTTTAGTAGAGACGGGGTCTCACTCTTGCTCAGGCTGGTCTTGAACTCCTGACCTTGAGCAATCCACCGACCTCGGCCTCCCAGAGTGCTAGGATTTCAGGTGTGAGCCACCACGCCCGGCATATATTGGTTTTTAGAAGATGTACTGTGGGGTAAGTTCCCTAGTCTGGGGAAGCTAGGGTTGGCTAAAACTCCCTGCTGAGGTTTGGTTGCTACTTCCCCCCAGGAAGCCTTCCCCGAGCCCCTCTGCTGAGTGACATCTCCTCCTCCGTGACCACACTGGACCTCGGGCATCCCGCTGTCTTTCTCCTTCACCTGGGACTATCCTGGTCTGCGTATTCTATTAGACTGTCAGCTCCTTGAGCATAAAGACTTTCCTTTGAAATTTTTGATCTTCTAGTATCTAGCAAATGACATGGCATCTAGTAGTCACTAGTACCCATTCCTTTGTTGAACAGGCCATACAGTGAAAATGGCAGAAGATGGCCAATGAGGAAAGAAGACCAAAGCCATCCCTACATTATGCTAGAGCACGATGTCAATCCTCAAGCAGGAAATAGCCGTCTTTTTTAGTCCAGTTCTTTAGAAATAGAGAACATTTTCCCCAAGGTATGAACCCCAAAGGGATACGGCTTCTACCTCCTGAGAGAAGAACTTGCCTTTTCCAGGGAAGGAGTAATGGAGGCTTGGAAGCTGGGAAATGTTCTCAGCTCTGTGCGGGAAGAGGGTGTCTGTCCCTTCCCGCTTCGTGGCAACAAATGGGGTGGAACCACTTACCCGGAGCTTCCTGCCAAAGATGGTGACTTTGCCTTTGATCTGTTCCTTTCTTAGGCGCCACTCAATGGAGTTTAAGCCATTCTCCATGGGCAGGGAGATGTTGCAGCGCCCAATGGTGGGAGTGATGGTGCCTGCTAGGACGTGGGGCTCACTGTGGAAGCTGACGCCCATCCCGTTGGCGTACATCACCCTCAGGGTCCCGTTATTACAGAGCTGGTAGCTGTTCCGCACTTGATCTGGAAAAATGCAAGTGGGGGTGGGGAGAGGGAAATAAATTATCTCCTCTATCAGTCAGAAGAGAATAGAACCCTTATTTTTTTGGTTTCCATGGTGCTTTGCAGCCATCAGTCTAAGGCTGCCTTCAATTAGCACACACGTGATGTGAAGGTGAGTAGCAGAGATACTACCGATCCATGTAAAGAAAAACATAATGTGTGGCACTCCAGAAGTAATTATGCCGTGATATTTTTCTTTTACTCACTGAAGACTATTAATAGTACATTTAAACATTTAAAGATGTCTATTGCCTGCACAATTTGTGTCAATCAAATTTCTGAACTTTAACATATATATTTCAGCTTATATGAAAAAAAAAATAAGTGAAAGGAAAACTACTTCAATTTTTTTTCCCCTTTTGCCTACCATCCAACCCGAGGGTGATGGTCTAACCATGGGTCAGATCCACTGCGAAGCAAGTCCAGGATGCTTCAAGAAAATCAAGAGACAAAACAACCTTCCCTCCCCTCATGCTTTTGCTCTGGTTCCCCATGATGCCACCTCCACTCAAGAGAACCCCGAAGAGACTCCACCAGCAGAGGCAGACCAAGCAGAGGGTGCTGGTAACGTGCGTTTCTTCCTGAATAGAATCTACACAAGTCAATCAGACTTCCGACCTTTTCCTGTATCGCAAAGTTACAGGAAGGAAATGTGAGTCAGAGACTCTTTTTACAGATATATTGCTTCCTGATTGTCTGGGCGAACGAGCCGGGCTGGGCTGGCCTCCAAGATGTCAGCTTTCGGGGTAGTGAGCGAATGTGTACCTGTCGCTCTTGCGACTCCAGCCATCTAGCGGGACAGAATCTACATCATTAATCATTTGGCAGAGCAGAAATAAAGTCATTGAAACAGGCTCTGTCGTGGGATAATAGTCCAGAAATGTCACCATTTATCTACCGAGAGGACACTTTTATCCTCTGACAACGGGCTGGCCCACCAACATTATATCTTAATTAAAAGGAAAATTAATCTGCACGATTCATTTTCTTGCCAGCCCCTGTGCATGCCCTGGGCTGCACAGCATGTCTAATGGCAACCATAACAGTAGGGTGGTCAGAAACCTCTGGGATCTCAGTTTTGGCAAGACATTGCTCAACACCTCTGATCCCAGGGCAACCAACTTGACAAACAAATGCTTAAAAGAGAGTTTCAGAGTGGAACAGCAAAGTACAAACTCTAATGGTGGGAACAAGAGAATACATAGCCTTTGAGAAGATTACCGCGTGTGTTGGTTTGGTGGGGGGCAGTGGTGATCAGAAGTAGGAGGTAGGGAGAGAGTATGTGGGGATGAAGATGGACATTTCCAGATGACCATGTAGGCATTTCCAAATACCTTGACATTTGGTCAGGTGGAGCTGACCTTCTGCTGTATCCGATATATCATTTTCTACAAGGTGGACCTCTTATAGATTCAGTTTGCTGCAGACATTTGAATAAAACAGAAAGCCCCGGTCTACTCTAGGTCTCTGGATGTTCTCCCAGGCTAGGCAGCTCACACGCCTGGGCTTGGCTGGGTTCTGGGTCTGGGGTGAGTTTAGGGGTAGGAAGGTCAGGAGTGAGGGGCTCACCTTGTACCACCGTGTAGGAGGCCTCCACTGAAGACAGGTTGGTGATGACAGTGACGTCATCATCACGGTTGGAGTTCTCAATGTCAATGGTGATAGACTTCTCCATTTCTCGGTGCAGACTGGTCACCACTCCCGTGGGGCGTGTCACATTGGTCAGGCGGCCCTCGTGGTCATAGCTGGAGGAAAAGAAACATTGGTTGGGGGCATAGTCACTGGGGCTGGTGGATTTCCCAACATTCAGACCCGCACAAGGGACAGACTCACAGGCCAGAGAAAGAAAGATGGGAAGGTGGGGTGGCTGGGTGGTGCATTACACAGAGGCCCCTTGTCACGATCAAAACCCCAACTTGCCTTGAGAAGCAGTGGTGATGCTCTCTACTACTCACTGACACAGGGGACTTCAGCTGAGGGAAAACATTTCACCTGGTCCCAGGCTGTGTGTGTTTAATGATGCTTTCTCCAGTCAGAGAGAACAGCTAAGCATCTGTTGGTAAGCATCTTTTGCTTTTTTTTTTCTTCTTCTGGAGACAGAGTTGCCCTGGCTAGAGTGCAGTGGCAACATCATAGCTCACTGCAACCTCAAACTCCTGGGCTCAAGCAATCCTGCCGCCTCAGCCTCCCGAGCAGCTGGGACTACAGGCATGCACCACCACACCTGGCTAATTTTTTCTATTTTCTATTTTTAGGGGTCTTACTCTTGCTCAGGCTGGTCTTGAACTCTTGACCTCAAGCAATCCTCTCACCTTGGCCTCCCAGAGTGCTAGAATTACAGGCATGAGCCACCATGCCTGGTCTGTCTTTTGCTTTTTATGTGTTCCACAAAGCCACCAAATTAATCTTCCCGAAATATCAGTTTCACCATATCACTTCTTTTGCTGAACAAACCACATTCTTTTCCCACTGGTTGCTCAATCAAACAAAAATCTGGCATTTGGGACTATCCATGTCCCGAGCCCTCCACGGGGGTATGACCTTGTCCCAGTTGTCATAGATCTCTGGACAGTCAGCCTGGGCCAAACACCGCCTCCATACGTTGGCTCGTGCACAGAAGGCCTGGCTGCACCCAACCTGTTCTTTGGCCCTGTACCTCCAAGCCAACCATGGCTCAGCTCCCCAGGCAGCCTTCTTAGACAGTTTTCCCCAAGACTCACTTGATGTCAGTTGTCCTCAACCGCCAAGTCTAGGTACACCAGTGATCACGCCCTGCTGCCTGCAGATGGTCTGAAATTGGGCCCCCTTCTTCCTGTCTATGGGTCATCTTTACCCTTTTCTCAAGGTGTGGAGTTTTTCTCCCCCACCTCCTTTAGCAAGAAGCCTCATTCCAGTTGGGAGAGCCTTTCCCCACCCTGAAAGACCCACTGTGCTCTGACAGCCCGGGCCCTCCTGCACCTGAGGAGAGGAAAGCGGGCTCTTTCCAAGGTCTGAATGCGGAGCTCTTTGAGCCCTTCCAGGTGAGTCCTGTGACTGGAGGAGGGGCAAGGAAGGCATTTTGCCTGGAGGGTGGAAAGAAGAGTCACCTCTGGGGTGACTCCCTCTGGACTAGGGTGAGGGACAAAGTTGGCAGGCTCTGGGTAATGGAAACTGGAGCTTGTATGGCACGTGGGGTCTGCAGAGCAGGATCTCGTGGGGAAGGCCCATGAGCAGAGGAAAGAACCACAGGGGCCTATTGACTTTGTCGCTTAGTGTGTAAGACTACAAAATCAAAGACAGAGGGTGCTCAGCAAATGTATTTGGAATAAAAGTGATCTGAGAAACATTGCCTCTGGGGAGAACTGGAAATAGTCAAGCTCTGCAGACGTTTGAAAGCTGAAAGTGGAACTGCATTAAGCTGGACAGCCGGCTGGGTAAAGGTGCTGGGGGAGACGGGCAGGAGGATCTCGAAGCCAGAAGCCCGGTGAACTCAGGGCCCCAGCTCTTTGGTTCTACCCACATCGCAGGCCCAGGGCACAAGGCGGTGGGTGGAACGGATAATGCATTCCCTGGAAAGCCCTCGTGCTGTTAGTAGGAATGGGACTCACGCCTTCTAAGTCAAAGGGGCTCCTTGGTGCTTCCTTACCTGCTAAAGAAACCGCCTCTCAGACAGGTACAAAGATGCTATTTATAATAGTGACAAATTAGAACAACTTAAAGGTTCATATACGGAAGATTCATTAAATAACTGACAATCTATCCATAAAGTAGAAACATACGTAGCCATCGAGATCGGTGACATGGATTTCTATTTATTGGCATGGACAAATGTATGTATCGTTGAGTGGAAGAGTAGAGTACAAAATACACTCCCTGAAAGTATAGTTTTTTTGAGGGAGGGTTAAAAAATATGAGTGTCTAAATGCAAGAGAAATTCTCTGAAAATATAGACATCAGAATGTTAATGGTAGTTATTTTTGTGTGGGATCTTGACTAATCTTTGTTTTCTTCTTTGTATGTTCCCATAATTTAGGAATTATTTGTAATCAATGTGCCTTATGTTCATGTTTTACAAGCAGAAACAAAAGGGTTTTAAAAATAAGAAAATAAAGCACTTCTCAGCGTTTGGGCGTGGGGTGTCTGGCGTAGTACTCAGCAACAGTTCCCTCCTTTATCTGCCAAGCAGGGACTGCGTGAGGAGTTCATTCTCTGGGGCCCAGGCAGGCAAGGATTTTAACTGCAATCCACCGGGACATCTGCAATGTCAGGCTGCTCTCCTTCCTTAAGCGACAAGTAGTAGTGGAACTAGAGTTTCTACTTTTGGGGAACAGAACACTGGAGTAGAGACCAGAATCTCATGGGCAACAGGGAGAAATTAGCTTTCAAGATTCAGCTGCCTAGGGCTTTGCTTACTTCCCCTAAGGGGTATCTTCAGATTTAGATCTCTTTGCAAATAACTCTGCATGCAGGAGCAAGAAGCTACGAGTTCCAGTGATGGGATCCAATGCTAACCCAATGGTCAGTGTGGTGCTGGAGGCTGCCTTTGACTCCAGTCAATGAATATTCATCAAGCACCCGTTACGTGCCAAGCACTGTTCAAGGCACTGGGGATATGGCTGGGAAGAAAAGGGACAAAAATCTTTGCACTCATGCTAGAGGAAGAGGGCAAGACTAAACCAAGATTGAGCATGTAGAGCATGTCAGATGGTGAGTGACAAGTGCTAAGGACTAAAATAAAGAAGGGAGAGAGAGAAGAAGGAGAGAGAATGTGGAAGGGTGGCTGCCATTTTGAGTCCAGTCCTGCGCCTTTCAGAGATGCAGGCTGCTCTTCCCCAGTCTGGGAATTGAGCAGGCACAGTGGGAATTCCAAAGGGCATTCCCATGTCCATTCCAGTCCTGCCCAGCTCTCCAAAAGCCACTTCTCGACACAAAGAGGAGGAGAGAGAAGGGTAAAGTGCTTTGCTAATTTCTAAAAATGTGTTATCTCAGTGGATTAGCACCGTGCCCCTGTGCGGTTTGCATTATTTCCCCCCGTGGCCAACGTGGACATTGATGCTCAGAGAGGTTAAACCACTTGTCCAAGGTCGGCCAGTAAGTATGTGGCAGAGCTGTTGTCCACATCCCTGTTGTCCCAACACCAAGATCCAGAAGCTTCCTGGTATACCACGCTGTCTTTTAGGGAAGGCTGTGTTCCTTTAGGGATATAACTAAACCAGGATACTTCTTCCATAGGGACCCAGTGGCCTACATCTGGGGAAATCTTAATACCAAGGCTGGGACTAGCTGGAACTTTCTGGAACTGGCTGATTATAAAATGGGGCCAAGGTGATTCACTAATGTTCTTTCCCCCCACCTCTCTCTCCTGTTCTCAGAGTCATCGATGGGCTGGCCTTATTGAGCTACATCTCCCCAAAAATTCAGGGACAGGTCCCAGGTGGAGTCTGAAGGTAGAGTTCCAAATTCTATTCCCAGCCCTGCTTTGGGACACGGGTGTGTCATGCAAAGAACGTTGGACTTGGACATCTGGATTCCAGTCCTGCCTCACTACTGACTCCCTGTGTGGCCTTGGGGGAATCGCTTCACTTCTCTGAGCCTCAAATTCTTTATCCATAAAATCGGGGCAATCAGTCCTATATGTAGAGGGTCATTGTGACATCTGAGCAGAGAAACAACTTCTCTACCTATAAAGTTTTTTTTTTTTTTTGAGACAGGGTCTTGCTCTGTCACCCAGCCTAGAGTGCAGTGGCGTCATCATAGCTCACTGCAACCTCAACTCCTGGGCTCAAGTGATCCTCCCAAAGTGCTGGGATTACAGGTGTGCACCACCATACCTGGCCTCTACCCACAAAGTTCTATGCAGGGAGAAGACATTGCTACTCTTCTCACCTATGGGGGGATTTGCATGCTGCCTCATGTGTCAGGGTGGAGAGCGAGGAACTCTACCAAGGAAGCTGTCAGTGAAGGACAGACTGTTTTCTAGTAGCCTCACGGCCTCTGTGTGGTTTTCTTCCTTACTCTCCCCATTAACTCTTTTCTCTGAAGTTTCGGCTAAGGCTATACAGTATTGGTCTTGACCTCATATCATCATCCTGACAGCAAGTGGCGTGTGTGTCTGATTTTTAAACTGCCAATTTGCTGACCGTATGTAAAAAGTGCCATAAAGCAAAAAGAACTCACCATCTTTTTATGAGGAAAAGGAAAACCTTACACATGTGAACCTCTGCATGGGGGATTTGTGATCATTGGATTTACCCACATTATGGGGGGAAAAAAAGCAGCTCTTCAAATTAGGAGAGAGAAAAAATTATTCAGCTTTAATGTAACTTTTGAACAAACATTTAAAAAATGTATGCTCATGCCTGTAGTTTCATTAATCTAGGGACCCCTCCTGGAAAATATTTTCCCTTTTAGATAGAGCTCATGCCTGTGGATGCGCTTAAACCTGAGCATCTTTACTATAGTCCCTAAGTGAGGCCTAATTCAGGCCTGTCTCCCTGAGACTGACATTTCTTCCTCTCATTCAGGAGAGCCAACGAATTATTTCTGAAATGCTTTGAGTCTTTAGGTGAAACTGCTGGAAGCGAAAGGAAAATCCCAGAGGTTTTGGGTTAATGTATAGCTTTAACCTAACTTGGTGTGAAAGCCAGAGATGGCACTCAGCCGGTACCCGCAAGGGCAGAGTCACTGGCTGGTAAAGTCTGATCGAGGCCCACGTCCCTGAAGGACGCTAGGATGCTTCAGAAGTCGGAGAAAGCTTTGCCCAAAGAAGCAAGCTAGGACCCGGGAAAGCGATTCTGCAATGCAGTGAATCTCCAGCAGGTGGCAACAGCTTCCTTTTAGTAATACACTCTCCCCAGCCCATAGGAACACAAACAGGAAGTGAACATTCCTGGATTTCGGAGTGCTCAACAATGAGGTCTTCTTTCTCCTGTGCCCTTTTCTCTTTGTGAAAACTCCTAACTTACTAAATTCTCAGGTAGCAGCAACATCCAGACAGAAAGCAAGGACTCCAAGTATATAGGGGTCAATGCACTCTTTTGCCACCAAGAAGGGCCGGGTACTATAAATGCTATGCCCGTCTCAGCCAGCCGTTGGGGGAAGCATGCGTCGGCCACTTCCTCCAGCCAGCATCCCACTGGTTAATACCTGCAGCAGCAGGCAGTTCGACCAAGAGCTGCCTGCTGGAGCTAGGGAACACAACTTTTTGGCAGAACAAGCGGCAGGACTATTAAGTATGAGATAATTGTTAGGGGAAATATGACCAGCTCTCGCATCTTTTAATATACCTAGCACTTTATCTGTATTGATCTGCTTCTGCTAAAGAGGAAATTCAGAGTTTATCTACCTGTCTGTGCAATCAAGTGTGTTGCTGGACCTATTGGCAAATTACAAGAGCCCCAGTGGGACCTTGCCTTTTAGGTTCTAATTTCCGCACCCATGGCAAACATGAGTAATCAGCAAAGTTAATCAACACTTTATCTCCCAGGTGCTGTGCGTGTCCAGTATCCTGAAATTTGAATGGGAAGCGCAGGCAACAGGAATTCCCAACTCTAGTGGGGAGGGTGTTCAATACCGGAGACCCATTAGAGCAAATCATTTAAGAGTCAGGGAGAGGGAACACGAATATCTTGAGGCCATAGGAAATCATTAAAGTTGGGAAGACTGTGTCACTAAGCAATTTAAATAGTTACGTGAACGGCCAATCCTGATGCCAGCTCGGGCAAGGTAGGTGCTCTTCAGAGATACTTTACAAACACACTTACTCATAGAAAGTTGTCCATCCCGTTTCGTCACTCTTGGTGGCGAGGAGCCCAGTGTTCCCATCATAGGTCATGAGGCCAATCTCCAGGTTCTGTGTGGACACGACTTTGAGGCCTCCATTGG
>RJWJ010023319.1:0-25954 GCA_004363605.1 Indri indri
AAAAAACTGGGGGTTTAACCTCAATCATAATCTATGAAATCAAAATCTACAAAATCTATGAAATCAATTTCAGAATTGTATTAAATGCTTCAGAAATACTACTATGAGCCCTGGGATTGATGTTTTGGGGGTGAGACCCTCCCAAGCCTCTTCCTTCTCAGTAGATATTTTGGGGTGTGTGGTTAACATAAAAATTAATTGCTGGGTTCTCGTGGCTTGGTTGTCGATGTCATCTGGGAAAGGAGTGGGGCAGAATTCACAGTCCCACCGGGCACTCATGTTGGTTTTGTCTGTGGTTTGTTTGCTGCGATGTCAGTGGGAATATGATTTGCTAGAGCCCGTGTGTGCAGATCCACGGCCTAAGTGACAAGGATGGTGGTGGTGAAGAGCGCAACCTGGGCAATGGACTGACCTCAGTTTGTATCTCAGGCTCCACCTTGGGGCAATTTACATGACCTCTCAAAGACTCAATTTATTCATCTGTAAAATGGGCATACTAGTACTTCTCAGGATTGTCATGAAGATAAACTGAGATAAAAATGTAAAGTAAGTATTACTGTAGCACATGTAAATCTGAGTGATGATGATGATGAGGGTGAAGAAGATGATAAAGTGTCACAGGATGGTGACCTGTGATGAGTTGGGTCAGATCTAGGTCTTTGATGACATGATTTTCCTCTGTGTCACACCATATCTAAGAACACAATTGAGATGACCCAATGACCATTGGGATGCCAGAGTTGTGCAAGAGATGTATGGGATTTTATTAGCCAATCAAACAGCTGTGATGACATCCGGGTGCTTGCTTGCTTCCAATTTGAACTTTAGCCCAACAATGAAAATATACATAATTTATTTCTTCTTTTTAAGGTATCACTTTGACACCTGATGACTGGCTCTATAAGAAGGTCAGCTCAGAAGCAGTTGTGAGTGATCAGGAACCATATTTCATGTGGCTGCCTTCTAGTTAATTCCATATACTATAGTTCTAATTTTATTTGGAGCCGCCTCTGTTGAGGAACTCATAATCACTCCTTCTCTCATTTGCTAAAGCATATCCAAACTCCATATCACAGAAAATAACTCTCTGTCATATACCTAAAGTAGTTCTTCAGCCTTCTTGCTTACTCATCCTTTAATATGCCCTGTACTCTGCAATCTTATAATGGCAGAGACATGCACTTGTGCTATCAGGTTTCTATCCCCTGTCCATGGAAGACATCAGCAAGCGATCTCAGAACTCTTCCCTTGGACTCTTTACAGTCTCACCATTGTCTTCAACACAATACTCCAACCGATGAGGCTTGGCAGGAAAACAAAGCTGATTTGCCATTCCTGACCTAGGCAGACTGGCTGCTTTTCTTGAACATTTTAGATTTTTCCCCCTGTTTATGTGCTTTTGAGTGTTGGTCATTTTGCCCAGAATTCCGTTGTTCCTACATAGCTAAGCCCTATTCATCCTTCAGGATTGAATACAGCTCATCAAGTTTTTATGAGTAGCTCCAGTATCACAAAATCACAAACGTTTCTTGCGTTACGTTGAAATCCTATGTGATAGCTTTCCTGATGACCGAAACTCAGTTGACTTCTCTTTGCCTTGATTTCATATAGTATATAGTATCTGAGTATAATTATAACCAATGTTTTTTTAGCTTATGATTAATAAAGATTTGCATATCACATCTCTACAGCTAGATTCTTGAGGGTAGGATCCACATAGTTTTTTAGAGTAGGAAGATCTAAGTTCAAATCCTGTCTTTTCCACTTCTTGTCAAGGTGGCCTTCACTGAGTGTCAGGTTCCTTGTATGCAAAATGAAGAGGCCAATAAAACCTACCTCTTGGGGTTTGTTGTGACTATTTGATGCATATAAATCCCTTAGTTCAGTTTCCGATAAATAGTATGGGAAAGATATAATTCACATGTCTTTATATTCTGTGCAGAACACAGGAAGGTACAAAGAACCTTGAACAAAATTCCCAATTTCAAACCCAACTTTGGCCATTTACTAGCTTGGAGAAGTCTCTTCTGAGTTTTATCCTATCTTGCTTATCTATGTAATAGGCTTTGTGGCATCAGTCTTTGGTCCGCTCCCACTTTGATGTGCAGTACAAATGCGATCACGTAGGTGATAGCCTAGGTGATAGTGAAAATATTTAGCAATCTGGATGGAACGGGGATGGACCAGTTGGAACAGATGTTGGACAGATGCTATAACAACTACGATGGTCTCTCTGAACATCCACCCTTGGCGAAGGCATTCTGGAAAGCACGAAGCATGCCCAGATGCGAAGGATCCCTGTTGTCATTAGTTCGTGAGTAAAATAAAGATGGAAATAGTTTCCAAAAATAATAGATATCTCATAACGTCGGCACCTTGAATAAGATTGGCTCAATAAGGGCTCTCAGTTGAAAGCAACAGAATCCCAATGCAACAGGATTAGGTCAAAAGGAATTTATAGCCTCAAATTATTGAAAAAACCCATGGTAGATTTAAATTTAAGTATCAAGGGCTCAAACTATATATTCAGGACTTAGTTTTATTCTGTTGACAGTTGGGTTCTGCTTTCCTCTGTATGGGTTCCATTACTGGGCAGGTTTTCCCTTTGCTATAACATGACAAGATGATACTCAGTTCCAGATTTATATGCTATTCTCCCAGCTTGAAGTACAGCAGAAAGGGAACTCCTTTTTTCCCTGTGGTTCCAGCAAAAGACCTGGGAATTAACTCTCAGTTCTCTGATTGGCTGTCAGTTATCATGCACTCATCCCTGAACCAATCACTAACGGGATGCTCTGATTGGCAGGGTATGTACTGTGGGGAGAGAGGTATGTGCCCACCGAGGAGGAAAATGATGCTAGCCAGGCTAAAAACCCCAGTGTCCTGTTACCATGACTTAATGCACAAACTCCAGAGAAGTGTGAGATGGTACTGTTCCTGTCCAGGCTTGGTTACTCCCCATTTCTCATGAATACATGGCTCTCAGATGAAAACAATGGGTGTTGTGTTTGATTCCTGCCTCTAAGAAGCCAGCTAGTCTGTAGGGCTGTGCTTCCACACATTAATACATGAGAACGCTGACGCATCGTCCGTTTCCTTCTTGCCCACAGAGGACGGGCATGGAGAGGATTCTTTAGGGTGTTGGTGGGATGAGGTGGCTGATGTCACATGGGTTTGGCAGGCTCTCTAAGACTGCATTTATAAAGTCTTAGAATCATGCAGGAAAGGAAAAACTATAACGTGACCATGCAGGCATTTCTTTCTTTCTCTTCATTTTTCCTCAAAGCCATGGTACTTCGAGGGAAATTTAATCCTTATGTTTCTATTTAATTTTCTGTATACTTAGGTCACCAAAATGAAGCCCATAAAGAGACATTTGGTGTCCAGGAAGAATTATGAGCTTGTGTATAAGCCTCTTAAAATGTATGTGTATGCTTGTGCATGTGTGTGTGAGTGTGTGTATGTGTGTGAGCAGTTGTCATTTACCCCTTCAAAGATTTGCATTCCACTGGGTTTGAACTTATCGCAAAGTGAGGTTCAAACCTCACAGTTACCAAAATCTATCAAGACTCTATTTCTTTCCTTTTTCAGAACTACACATGGAATAACAGAAGCATAATGCATCCTTCCTCGTATCCATACAGTCAAGGGTACGGGTATCTCTTTAAGTGACAACTTTTAGATGAAGTTCTCTATTTTCTCACCTTCCACTCATAACCTTTTGCAGTCTGGCTTACATCTCCATGCTGCCACTCAAACCTGTCTCCAGGTGGTCCTTGGGGACCTTGATGCTGCTGCTAAATCCAGTGGGGATGCTGCAGTTCTCGCCGTATGTGGCCCCTGATGGGTATTTTTATTGCTCATGTTATGTCATCTCTCAGAATCCTTTGGCACAAATACTCTTCCCTCTTGACACAACGTCCTCACTTGGCTTGTGTAGCTTCCTACTCTCCCATTAATCTCCCATTTTATCCCACCTCCATGGCTGTTTCTTCCCCACCTCCTTGTCTTATCCTTCTAATGTGTAGTTATGAAAAAGGAAAGAAGTAAGTAGTCATGAAATACATTAAACATATCCATTAAATACAGATTGAGCATCCTGAATCCAAAATTCTGAAATCCGAAATGCTCTAAAATCCAAATGTTTTTGAGAGCTGACATGATGCTCAAAGGAAATGATCATCAGAGCATTTTGGATTTCAGATTTTCAGATTAGAAGTGCTGAATGGTAAATACACAAATATTTGAAAATCTGAAAAAAAAATCTGAAATATGAAACACTTCTGGTCTCAAGTGTTTTTGGTAAGGGATACTCAACTTCTATTTGAGGACCTCTCTAGGCTTAGTCATAGACCCTCTTCTCGTCTTACCTTATGTTCTCTCCCTAGGTGACTTTATCCACCCCCATGAACTCACTGCCATCTATCTACTAGTGGTTCTCAGAATTATATCTGTCTCCTAGGCAGTTCTTTTGAGCTCCATGGAATATAACCAGATGTGTTCCAAACATCTCCACTTGATATCTCAAAACACTGAAAATATAAGGTCAGAACTTACATCTTCAACTTTAATCCCCATCCTCCCAATACAGTCATGTGTTGCTTAATGACGGGGATAAAGTCTGTGAAATGTGTTATTAGGTGATATCGTCGTCGTGTGAACATCACAGAGTGTACTTGCACAAACCTAGATGGTAAGTCTACTACGTGCCCAGGCTATGTGGGCGTTGCTCCTAGGCTACACACCTGCACAGTGTGGTACTGTACTGAATATTGTAGGCAGCTGTAACGCAATGGTAAGTTTTTGTGTATCTAAACAGGTAGAGTAAAAATATGGCATTATAATTTTATGGGACGACCATTGTGTTAGGTGATTTGTTGTTGACCAAAATGTCATGTGGCACGTGACTGTATTTCCTGGTATCCCTACCTTAGTAAAAGGCACTATTATACAATCTCTCTCTTTTCTTTATCTCCATTACTGCCATCCAGGTCACCGTCATTTATTTCCTGTTGGGCTGCTGTAATAGCCTTCTGATTAGACTCCCATGTCCACTCTGTCCCATCCTCATTTTCTTTGTGTACCGTTGTCACAGCTGTTTTTTAAAAATACTAATCTTGACATGTCACCTCACATGTAAAACCTGCCAATGGGTTTCCATTGCTCTCAGGATAAAAATGAAGATTTTTTGTGATGTTTGCCCAGCATGTGATGGCCCCGCTTACCTTTCCAGCTCTGTATCCTAACACTGCCCCCTTGCATCCTGGGCTGCAGCCACTCTGGTGTCCTTTCCTTGAAAGCGCCATTCTCCTCCCACAAAGAGACTTTGCATATTCTGTTCCATCTGCCTGGAATTGTCTCCCCCTCCACTCCCACTTACCTAGGTAACTCGCATTCGTATTTTGACCTCAGCTTGCAGGTTACCACTTTAGGGAATCATCTCCTGACCCGTGGCCTATGTCAGGTGATTTTGTTTTCTGTGTCCATAAATTGTACTCCTTTCCCTTTAAACATTTATCTTGCAATTATATTTTAACATTAGCATGTATATGATCTCACAGTGGGTAATATATTTCTGTTTAATTCATTAATGTATATATCTTGGTTTATTACATATAAGACATACGTTTTTGTATACTGCACATATGTTAATATTTTCCATTCGACTTTGAGAACAGAAACTATGTTTGTCTTAATGACCATTATATTCTCAGTTCGGGGTAAAGCTTCAGTGAAAAAGTTTTCCTACTCTCATTTATGAATCCCAGAATTCTCTTCCTTAACGCCCTTCCCCTGATCCATGGAGTCTTCATAGAAACAAGACCGCAGGAGCCTGCTCTACAATTCTATGCCTCCAGACGAAGCGTCCCAAGAACTCTCTACAGAGTCCTACTTTTAGAGCTAAAAGAGCCTTTATAGGCCATTGAGTCCTATAGATTGGTGGGAAAATGAAGAACTGAAAAAGATTTGCCAAGAGTCTGTCAGATGTTTTAGAATTAACTTTAAATCTGAAAGATTACTCTTTCTTTTACCTACTTGGTTGAAGGTGCTGGTTAGTTTAGTTAGTGCTAAAGGGTGACTCTGGAGTATATAATACTAGTTGTTCTGGTCATCATTGTCACCATTATCATAATCATTATGGATACTAGAATAGCATACTTATTTAAAGCTTAGTCTCTCCCAGGCTTTGTGCTAAGCATTCTAACTCATCCGATGCTTACAACAGCCATATGAGGTGTACATGAATCCAATCTCCAATTTCAGGAGTGGAAACTGAGGTTCAGAGAGCTGAGGTCATTTGTCCAAGTTCACAGTGTTGGCAAGCAGCAGACAAGGCTGAAAACAAAACCCTGCCTCTCGTAACCACTATGCTACTTCCATGAACAGCCTGAAATTCTAATAAATCCACAATATTTTAGACTCTCTATTCTTAAAGTTAAACTTGGAGAAAAATGACAGAATGTTTCCCCCACTCCACGAATCCAAAAATATCAGAGTACCCACTGCACATTGTAAGAATAACGAAAATAGCCCCTCAAGCCATCTGGATTGAGCAGATAGGTCAGTCAACACTCCTGCTCTTTTTAGTTGGGGAAACTGAGTCTCAGGCCCCTTGAGGGGCCCGCGGGTGTTGCCAGGGCCATCACTCAGGCCTAAGGCGTCTCTGTCAGGGTTTTATTGAGCAGAGCTGCCTGCCGCCATATGCATTTAAATAATGAACAAGGATCAATACCTGTCTCTGTTCTTCTTGTCCACATTCCCTGTTGATGGCCTAAGAACGAGAGGCCAGATTCACCACGAAACTTCAGCCTGCAATAGAAGCCCATTATATCCTTGCTGTAGCTAAATTTTCCTCTTCGAAAGCCATGAGAGAGATTGAAAGGGGTGGCAGGAAAGGTCATGTCATAGAGAATTCACCAGGATCTAAATCTTGAATGCTGGTGAGCTAATGTGGCTGAGTTTCCATAAACAGACACCCATCCATCAACAAATGTTTATTCAACAGTCAACATAAACCCAGCGAAGAGGCAGGGTAGCTCAGTAGGTAGAGTGTACTCTAAATCCAGGCAGATCTGAGCTCAATCCATTTCTGCCATTTCCTAGCCGTAGGACTTTGTGCACGTGTTTTTTCTCCCTCCCTTTCTTCTCTCCTTCCTTCCTTCCTTCTATTGTTCATTGCAAATTTATTTAGGTAAAACACACAGAAGTTAAAGTGCATTAATGTTAAGTGATTGTGTGTGTGTGTGTATGTGTGTGTAACCAGCACTCAGATCAAGCTATAGCACTCTTTAATATTCCCTTTAAGAGGTAATCACTATCTTGACTTCTATCTTATATTGATTAGGTTTGCCTGTCCTTGAAATTCTCATAAATGGAATTATGCAGAATATACCATTTGGTGTCTGGCTTCTTGTACTCGCCATAATAATCTGTGAAATTCATCCATGTTGTTGCCTGTAGCAAGAGTTTATTTCTTCTTTTGATGCAGTGTTGTATTGCACCAATATACGATGACCCGTTAATCCATTAATCCAATGCATTCTTCCCTTGATAGGTGTTTGTACCATTCTGAGTGTTTGGTTATTATGAATAAAGCGGCTACGGATATTTTTGTGCTTATCTTTTTGTGACATATGAAGTCACTTCTGTTGGGCATGTCACTAGGAATGAAGTTGATGGGCCATTTTGTTTTTCAGAGCTTCAGTTTCCTTATTTAGAAAATGAGAATCATGATACTACCTCCCTCTTAGCCTTGTTGTTTGGGTTAATTGAGGTATGTAGTCTAACATATAATAATCACCCGATAATTGTATTCTAATTATGTATTTTAATGCTATGAGCTTAGAGAATGCTGTCTTGACCTAAGCTCTTTCCAAAAGTCATGTCAACTTTTCATCTCACTCAGTAGGGCCATGAAAAAGTTGGATTGAGCATGCCGGGCATCTCTCTCTGCAGGTTCTTCCTGGGAAGCTTGGGCACAGTCCTCATTACCCACCCGACAAAGTTAAAACTGCATTCCTCCCATCAATGTTTATTCAGGGCACACTTTCTCTTTTGCCATTTGCTTTATTTCATTTGACCAGTGAGAAAGCCAGCCAGCATGCCTGCAAACCATGGCCTCCAAAGAAGAGCTGGTTTGTATACTTGCCTTCTTTTTTGAAATCTCTGCCCCAAAACATTATCTATATTAGCAAGATGAGCCTCAAAAAAAATACAAGAAACAAAGCCTGATAGGAAGGACTCTGAAGAAATTCGGAGTGTCCCCATGGCCTCAAGAAGGGGGCCAGGCTAAGTGGAGGGCACGTGAGAACCCCTGGACCCTTTCCTCCCCTGCAGGCCTGTGGCTGGGCCCTTGTATCTGCATGAGCAGAAACTTGGGCGGACCCAAAGCAGATTGTGGTTGGAGCTGGAAGCCAGCCTCAGCAATGCAATAAATCAAGGACAATTGTAAAGGTGCTTTGTGTTCTAGGATGTTGAAACATCTCTCTCTCTCTCTCTGTCTAATGGAACCTTCCCCCGGGCACAATTAACTGTAGGCATAGGATAACACGGAGAGCCACTCTCTGCCCCATCCCCTTTTTTCTTCTGCAAATAATGGGATGATGTTTCATCTCCAAAAATAGCCCGTTGGGCTTGGAACACTTTCCTTCCCCTCTTAAGGCTCCATGGGATTATTGGATTATGAAGCAACGGGCTTTTTCAGGCTTGCTGGCATGGCTGACTGGTGTCAGGGCAGGAAGCCAGTAGTAACTGAAGTGTATGGAATATTTCAGGCTTAATGATATTAGACACAAGTGTATCGAGCACTTACTAAGTGCCAGGCACTGTGCTGGGTGCTATATACTCATGAGCTCAATGAATTCTTATAATGGTCTTATTGTAAACCGACTGTCCCTTCCCCACCTCTTCCATTTTGAGATACAGAAGTGAGGAGGTTATCATTCAAGGTTCTGCAGTGCTATAGACCGACTATTTTTGTCCCCTCGTCCCCAAATTCCTAGACTGAAATTCTCACCCTCAAGGTGATGGTATTAGGAGGTGGGGCCTTTGCGAGGCGAGTGGAGAGCCCTCGCGATTGGGATTTGTGCCCTTATGCAAGAGACCTCAGAGGGCCTCCTACACCCCTTCTGCTGTGTGGGGACACAGCAAGGAGATAGCCATCTATGAACCAGGGAGCGGGCCCTCATCAGACGCCCAAACTTCCAGCGCCTTGATCTTAGACAGACTTCCTGAGCTCCAGACCTGTGAGAAATAAATTGTTGTTTATGAGTCACCCAGTCTGTGGTCTTCTGTTATAGCAGCCCCAACTGTTATAAGACATGCAGTTAGAAGGTAGCAGAGCTGAGATGAGAAATTCATAGTCCATGCCCTTAATCCAGGAACTATGTCATTTGGCAATGTTAATTACTACTACTGAAATTTAATTTTGAGATTTCCTTGCATTTCTCACTGACATCTATTTATTGTTCTACAAAGAAAATATAATTAGTTTTATTTCGAGAATATTATTGTTCCCCTTACAATTAACCCAGTGCCTGACAAAATTCAACCTTGGGAATTTGGGCCAAAATAATCTTCTACTGGTGGTCCCTAAAATAAAATGAGGCTCACTGAGTCTGCTTTGTGAGTTCTCTTCCCAGCTGAAGCATCTGCCTCCCCCACCCCCCGCCCCGGTTCCCTGCTTGCCTGGACGGTGACAGTGGACATCTGTTACTTTTATTGACTATCCTGCGTTTTAGACTGCCCTTTTCTGCTCCACGTCATTTTGGTGGGATTTAAAATCAGGGTCCCATTTCTCTCCCCCTGTACACAACCTGGCCTCTTAGAGCATCCCCAGCCCCTTGGATATAGTGGATTGGTTCAGGGGTGGACGAGTGAATCCCTTGCTGAGATCAGCGTGAATGCCGGGAGGGAGTGGATTCCCCTCCTTTAGAAATGATGAGCTGCTCTAGGGATCATCTGTGCTTGATGTCGTTGAGGGCCATCTTTGGTTTTATGTCAGTTGAACCCGGAAGGCATATGAAGCCACTGTAGAGAAAAGAAAATATGAGAGATGGGGAGGATATCTAATGATGCATTCTAAATTGAACTTTGGATTTAGCTATGCCTGAAGCTTCTCTCTCAGCTACCTGGGGCACCTGTGAAGATGTGCTGCCTGGTTCTCTCTGCTGTGAGCAGCAGCGTACTTGGAATTCTCCAGCCACTGCAACTTTGGATCAGCCAAATGTTCACTCTGAAGCCACATTCCCCCTGAACTGCTTTCAGCCTAGCTGATGATTGAGCATGGGGTGGGTTCTAGAGCAGGGTCATTTCTGCCCAAAGTGGGACTCCTCTAATGGAAAATACTTGCTCTGGAGGTTCCCATTGGCCTCGCTGAGACTTTTTTGGAGCTGCACTATGGTCCGAGGCTCTTCCTACCCAATCCTCCCTCCGTGCCTCTCTCCTTTCCCGGTTGCATTCCGAAGGCGCTCCCTATCTCCTCCTGCTTCCTTTATTCTCCACGGGTGGCTCCTCCAATAAACCTCTAATTCTGTTTTGGCTTCGGCTTCCTGGAGCACCTTAAGAGACACACCACCCAATGCCCTCTGTTTTTGCTTAAGCTGGTTTGAATTGGCTCTTTGTCATTTGCAACCCAAAGAAATCCTATCACAGATGTGATCTCAAACATGACGCTGCTTGGAAACCATGGATCCTGTAGAGACATTGGTTGTAGTCATTAAGATTGTTTACTGAGAGTTAAATGACAAGAGATTAAGAGTAACCCTGGAAGATGAACAAGATTTCCAAACTTGGACAAGATAGGAGGTTAGTGAAATGGTGGGTGTGGCTTGATATGAAGTTAAATCTTGCGTGGGATTATTTATAGGGTTGATATCAAAATCTAAATCTCTTGTTTCATATCTTTCCTGGACATCCAAGCCATTTATCCTAAAGCTTGCTCAACACTGGCACTTGGCTATCTCTCAGGCACTGGGGACTCCGTAGGTCTAAAATGAAACTTAATATTTTTCCCCCACTTCCCTGGTTTTCTCTTCCTGTAGTGTTCCTTAGCTTAAGGAATGCCCTCCAGTCAATTCAGTAGATCAGGACAGACATTTGGGAGTCTTCCTTGGCCCCTTCCTCTTTCTCCCCCCATTCCATCAGTTGTAATCCCTCCGAGTCTCGTTACCTCTTCCCCTTCCCGCTAAGTAAGGCACACAAACTACCTAACCCTGTGCCTGCCCTGTGGAAGTCACTCCCAAACATGAAATGTTCATTTCCATTACTCCCAAGTTGGGATCATATAGACTTTTTTATATGGCAATAATCAGCGTTCAAAAAATTATCAGGAGCTTGCTTATTTTAATTAAACTTAGAAGGTGGTTTATCTTCCCATTTTCTTCTAGGAAGAAACCCCATTACATGCAGAATAAAAGGCCTGACCCCTGGAGAAAGATCAATTCCATGTGCCAAAGCAGTGCTCCGTACACCTTGGAAGCAATTCTCGTACTTGTTGGGGGATGGACTCAGGGTTGCCAGCTCTTTCTTTTGCCAAGTTAAGTAATATTTAAAAAATTGCTATCCGCACTTACTATCAGTTTGTAAATGTGGCACTCGAGGAAGAGCGTGGCCCCAAAGTTTGTTCCGAAGTGAATGAAGCTGCTTTCAAAGAAGGATGGTCTACACAGCTTATTTCCATCATCCGTGCATTCCAGTCTCCACCTATGTTCTCAAATAACATAATAAGGACCAATTCTTACCCCCTCCCCAAATCTCTCACACCCAAACTCCCCAAAGCTTCTCAGCCCCCTTCTGCAGGGTCTTCCCTTTCTCCTCTGTCTCTGCCATCCCAGTCCTTTCTTCCCCACCCCTACTCCAGTTGTTTGTCCCGCAGATTGGCTCAACCCTCCCCTCCTTGGGCCTTTCCCGTCCCCTTTCTTCTTCCTGGGGCAGTGGTATGTGCCTCCCTTCCTCTGGCTCAGATGAGAAGAGCCCCCTCCTGCCCCTTCAATCATCCAGCAAAGGCAGACCCTGTCCTCAGGAAGCACAGGGAAAGACACTGGGCAGCAAGAGCCTGGGTCTGTCTAGCTAGCAGGGCAAAGAGAAGAAAGACTGGTGGGCATGAATCACTCTTGTTCCATTACCAAAGAGAGAATCTTTTATAGCCATAAATATGGGAGGAACAGGATCTTAGAATAAAGGGCAATCCTTGACATTGAGTACTTATACGAACAACCCGTGACATTTTTTTCTTTTTATTTATTTCAGAATATTATGGTGGTACAAATGATTTGGTTACATAAATTGCTTTTGTACTGTGCCCATCCCCCAGATAATGTGCATTGGACCCAATAGGTGTAATTTTACCCATCCCCTCCTCCCCGCTCCCATCTGCTTGATTTCTGATGAATCAGAATCTTCCATATGTGCACATAGGTGTTGATTGATTAGTTCCAATTTGATGGTGAGTACATGTGGTGTGTGTTTTTCCATTCTTGTGATACTTACTTAGAAGAAGGGTATCCAGCTCCAACCGGGTTAATACAAAAGGTGCTAGATCACCATTGTTTTTTGTGGCTGAGCAGAACTCCATGGTATACATATACCACATTTAATTAATCCACTCACATATTGATGGGCACGTTGGTTGTTTCCACATCTTTGCAATTGTGAATTGTGCTGCTGTAAACATTCACGTGCAGGTGTCTTTTTAATATTTTTCTTTGTGTTCCCTTTGTCATTGACTGATGAAAACATAGGGGCCTCTGGTTTATCTTTCCTCTGTGGCTTTTGCCTCTCTTTTTTTTCTAGGTACGTTGAACCTGTAGTTAGCAAAGCCCTGTCAGGACAACTGGATGATTTTCTCCTTGAGGTGTGGAAAGAAAGGTGGATCAAACTTCTAGCTTTGTCTTTATTTTCTTGCTGCATCTCCCAGCCCTGTGTGAACTCTGGGTTGAGTTGAGTTCTTTGACGACAGGGAAATAAACTCCACGCTTTATGGGAGCTGTTTAGGAAAATGAGAAGTTCACCCCTTTGATCAAGCAATGAGCTTCTATTTTGACCTAAAGAAGAAAAAAAAAATCTAAAAGAAATGGAACAAGAAGCAGGACTGAGGAAAGTACAGAACTTTTTACGCATCCAGGTACCCGAAATGCTCTAAAATCTGAAACTTTTTGAGCATCCGTGTGACCCTGAAAGGAAATGCTCATTGGAGCATTTTGGATTTTTGAATTAGGGATGCTGAATTGGTAAGTATAATGTGAATATTTCAAAATCTGAAAAAATTCAAAATCCAAAACACTTCTGGTCTTAAGCATTTCGGATAAGGGATACTCAACTCGTGCCAGTTTGGACTTCTCAACTCACATGAATTGCAGCATGGGCTCAATTGTGCCCTGCCACACTAAACACCCTCTTCTTCTTGGAACATTGCATTTCTCAGGAGGTGCATCTCCTTTGTATAGATGATCATGTTGGAACTTACAGCATTTAAAAAAAAAACGAAAACAAGAAATAATCATTTTAAACTTTCCAAATGTCTTAATTTCTCCAGAATTCATTTGTCCTATGCTGGCTCTGGGATAGTGAGCTGCTACCTTGCATCCAGTAAAACTGTATTCAGTGGGAGTGTGTAGAGAATAACCCTTGTAGTGATCTTGGGTTTAATTGAGAACCTAAATACATGCTGAGTGTTGGCCACTGTACTCATGTGATTGCAATTCAAATCTGCAAGGCAGGAATTGCTGCCCATGTTTTAAAGATGAGGAAACTGAGGATCAGAGAGGTTTCGGCTCTTCCTTAGGGCTGCTCAGCTGGTAAGTTGTAGAGCTGGATTCAAATGCATGTTTGTCTGACTCTAAGACACATGTTCTTCCTGTAGACATCATGCTGTGACCCTCATTCCGAGTAGCATCTGTTCTCTGTTCTTGTATTTAACTTCCATCTGGTTTGGCTGAAACTCTGGCTCAGATGATTGTAAAGGAAGTTGGGGGTTGGAGGAACAGCTCACTATTTCAGGAGATTATGTATGTGGTCACACCTTGAAGCGTGGCATACTTTTGTTCATTCACCCAATTGCCCAACGTCTAAACTCTTCCCTGTCTCCCAAATTTATATTTTGCTCAGATAAGGCCTTCTGGAGTGGTGTCGATGGTGGAAATGATGGTAGTGGTGGTGATGGTGGTGGTTCTGATGCTGGTGGGATTGGTGATGGTAAAGTGGTGATGATGGGCTGATTGTGATAGTGATGGTGGTGGTAGTGGTGATGATGATGGTGGTGGCGATTTTTTTTTTGTGGGGTTAATATACTCCAGAAACTCGATTTGATTAATGTAACCACATTGATCAAAGTGATACATATTCACCATATTCACCATTCCCATACATTGGGAAAGTGATACATATTCACCAAATTTCCACGGGACTGAGAAAGCAACTAGACTCTAACTGGGTAATTTATGGTGCGTAATTATTCTTTCTTATCACAAACCCTTGGGTCTGCTATTTTGACCTTCCCAATACTGAGACAGGAAAAGTAAATTACACATAAGGTTGTTTGGAGAGTATGGAAGGAAGAAAAGAAAAGTAAGAATGATCTCACTAAGCTCTTGTATACACTCATCCTAGAGGGAGACACACTTACATCTAATCTTTTTTTCTTTTTTCTTTTTTTTTTTAAGAGACAAAGAGACAGAGTCTCACTCGGTCACCCAGGCTGGAGTTCAGTGGTGAATTCACAGCTCACAGCAACCTCAAATTTCTGGGCTTAAATGATTCTCCTGCCTTAGCCTCTCAAGTATCTGGGACTACATGCGTGTGCCACTATGTCTGGCTAATTTTTAAAATTTTTTTTGTACAGACAGGGTCTTGCTATGTTGCCCAGCTGGTCTCAAACTCCCGGCCTCTAGTGATTTTCCCCTCTTGGCCTGTCAAAGTGCTCAGATTACAGACATGCACTCCCATGCCTGCCCATCTAATCTTTTTAATCTTACAGATTTGGAATTGGAGAAAATTCAAACTAGTGCCTCTCTTATCTGAGCCTCAGTTTCCTCATTAGGCAAATAATGCTAAGCTTTCTGAATTATTACAAGGATCTAATACGATTGCTCAGCACAGTTTTAGGCACAAAATAGACATTTAGCAAGTGGTGTCAGATACATAAAATGTAATTAAATTAATCGTCTCAACAACTCCCCAAAGGATCCCCATTTTAAAGCTGTGCAAACTGAGGCATGGAGGGGTTGAGTAATTTTTATTGTAGCTGACATTTATTGGGCACATACAGGTGCTAAGTCCTGTGTTAAGCATTACCTCATTTAATCCTAACGACAATCACTTGAGGCAGAACCCTTATTCTCCACATTTTACAGATGAGGAAACCGAGGCACAGAGAGGTTTCAAAACTTGCCTGAGGTGGTGAGAGGAAGATGCAGGATTTGTGCTCGGGTTACTGACTCTAGAATCCACTTGCTTAACAGGGATCAGAATAGTGGCCAGCACTGGTCACGTGGTGCTGGGGCTGGCTGGGGATCTGGGCAGAGGCTCACATGGATGCAGCCGCCACCTCGGCAGTGTGTCCTTCCCTTGCCAGGATCTGCAGCCGACACGTTCATGCTTCCAAAGGGCGCCCTTGACCATGTGCATATGAGGGGGTCCTGGGCCCAGCCCAGCTGCCTTGGCAAGGGTGTCTTTGGAGGGGACGTCTCCTCCACGCCCAGGAGGATGTGCTCCTTACACTCTTTAGGCTCCAAGAACCTGGCTCCAAATGTATCAGCCCTTTAACAAAGAAAAAAAAAAAGTTCATGTTCACTCTCTTAGGGAAAAAAAAAAAAAGAAGCCGAAAAGAGCAACAACAAACCTCTCCCATCCATCTGTGACCAAATATATTTTGTGCTTGGTTTCCTTGGGTGGCCTTCTCTTAACGGCTTCTAATTCATAGAGACAAAAAACATAAAACAATTTAAGGCATTGGCACACTCAGCTCGGCAACCCGGCTTATTCCTGGGGGACAGTTTTTGGCAGGAACCTCCCGAGGTTGGCCTAGCTAGGAGGCTGGGAGGCTCGCAGGAACAGAAGAAGGAAAGTTTTTTGTTTTTTCTTTCTTTCTTTCTTTCTTTTTTCTTTTTTTTTTTGCTTATGCTGTTCCCTGCTTGCTGAGCCTGAGAGGTATTTGAGGGAAGTGGGTTGGCCGGATAATTATCTGGCTGGTAATTACAGCCAGTTGTGGAGGAATATTGCGTATTCCAAACGGTCGCCATGCCAGCTGGGAAGAGCCCTTGCCAAGCGATGGATTTATGGCGGGCTGTGCAGCGCGGGATGTATGTTTTGGCTTGTGCACTTGAGAGAGGAGAGCCTCTCCCTCTTTCTTTGCCTCCCCCCCTCCTTTAATCTCAACTTCAGAAGGGAAGGAGTTGGTCGTTAATTCATTTGGATTTCGAATCTGTGCTTTTTCATGTGAGAGACGCAGGAGCTGTGAGGACTTTGATCATCAATATGTCTTGGGTGTCGCGCATACTGTGCTCAGTTAATATTTACTAAATGAAATAAATTTATTCACAAATGATCATTGATAGAATATCAACCAGTATCTACAGAACACTTTAGGTATGGCAAAGCCCTGTGATTAATAGTTTCCCTGTACTGAGCAGTGGATTCTCATTATTATCCCCATTCTATAGACAAGGAGACTGAGGCTAAGAGAGGGGAGTGATTTGCCCAAGGTCACACAGCCAGAAAGTCAGAATGGGTATTCACGCCTGGGCAGCTGACCACAATCCTGTATTATGGATGGGTGGGAGGAAGGCTGGATATGGGGATATAGATGACTTTTGTAGAGAAATTTAACTCAATGCCATCTATCTTCAGTGGACAAGAATAGTATGTGGAAGGATCCCAGGTTTAAGCAGTGAATTTGTGGCAGACCCAGAGTTTTTGATACTTTGGCCAGAGGTCCTGCCCCCCTCACTGTTGCCTCAGTTTCTCCATGTCAGAGAAGTTTCTAAACCCTAGAAAGGCTGCACATTCACACTCGGAAACTCTCCCTCACCAGGCCTCGGGGGCTTGGGGAGCTAGAGATACAGTCATCATCTCTGGTCCCAAGGAGGGTGACCAAGACTGGTTTGCCTGGGACTGAGGGGTTTCCCAGGATGAGAGACTTTCAGGACTAAAACTGGGATAAGTTGACTATCTCGACATGACTTGATAAACTCTTATGAAATTCTTATTTAAACCCACGCAACATAAGCCTCTTAGGAATAACATCCATTGGAGAGCTGGGGACCTGGGCTTTGACATCAGAGAGAGCTGGGGTGGAATCTCACCAGCACTGCTTCCTTATCAGTGAGTGACTTTGGGCAGCTTACCTAGCTCTCTGAGCCTCAGTTTCTCCATCTTTAACATAGGGATAATGCTTGAATCCATCTTGTAGGGTTGCTGTGAGGTTGAAATGAGATACTGCATGTAAGATACTCAGCACAGGGCATGTCTAAGAAAATGTGAAATCAAGCCTCTGTCTGGGGCTCTCACCACATAATTATAGTTCAGTGTCAATGGCAGAATCCAAAGTCATCATACTCAGTTGGCTACCGGCTCATCTCACCAGGCATGGCTGCTTTTCTGTGTCATTTCCTGGGGTTGCAAACCCTAATGGGTATGGGGGCCAGGACCAAACTCAACCTATGACGTGCTGGACCATCTTCCCCATGTGATGCTTAGAGATTTCCAACAACTCTGCAAGGGAGTAACAATGACCCTCATACCCATTTTTCAGATAAGTAAACTGAGACTCAGGGAGGTAAAGAGATTGGCTCAAAGTTACTCGTGTACTAAGGGGTCAAGGTGTGATTTGAAACCAGGCAGAAATCTGTCTCCAGAGCCTAGGCTCTTGGTCACAAAACTGCTCACCCCTTTATGACTGCATTGAACCCTTTTTGTGTGGGTTTAATGCACATTATTTAATGCATTCCCTTTTATTTTGCGCGGAGGTATTTTCCATTTCGTTCAATATTTAATATTTTATGTTACATCTCTAGAAACAATACTGGGTGTCTGTCCTTTAGCCCCACCAGGATTTCTCAACTGCAGCACTAGTTCCTTGTGGTGCGGGCTGGCCTGTGCATTGTAGCGTCCCTGGCCGCTATGGACTGGGTGTCTGTAGCACCCCCTTCAATGTTTCCCTGGTAGCAGGAGGAGGGGTAAAGTCACTTCCTGCTGAGAACAACTGAACTACATCTTTGTATTCTGGAATGACCATTTCCTGGATCCAAGTGTTTGTGATATTTTTTTAAAAGGTTCTCAATGCATAGTTTCCAAGTGCCCTCCATGATAGTTGTACCAATGCACAAGGCCACCTGCAGTGTGTGCCCGATGCTGTTCCTCCACGTGCTTGCGGATGTCCAGTGTCACCCAGGAAATTCTCAGGGGATCCTTAAGAAGTTCTTGTGGACTTCGAGGTGTGTAGAACAGAGAGGCCCTTAAAGATTATCCAAATCCATCATTTCCAGGGAAAACCAAGGCCGGAAGGGACAGGGACTCGCCCCAGGCCACAAGGGGAGGAAATGACAAAGTTGAGGCTCTTGGAACACTGATGAACAACCACTTGTAACTGTGGCATCTCCGGTAATAGCCTTGACCATTCCCAATTAGACTGATTCATGGAGGCAAATTTTATTTCCAGGATTTTTCTCCCAGGTGGTGTGGGATTCCATAAAATTATTTTTTTATTGTGTTGGCTGTGGATAAAGGCAGTACTTTGGTGGCAGGGAGTGATGTATCCTGGGCAGTCGAAGGGCCGGTAAAAGTTTATGGGCTTGCAGCCTGGACGAACTGGGTTTATTGTCCTTTGTAAATTCTCTGTCAATTTTTCCCCTTTGAAGTCAGGAGCGATGGAATCAGGGGTCTAATTGATACAGGATGGGGAGAGGATAGTGACGCTCACGGGGAGAGGGCCGAGGCGCTCCTGCAGCTGTATGTGGCTCCGTTCATGAGCTCCTCAAAGGGAAGTGATCTGTTGACCCAATTCCACTTAGAATGAGCTTAAACTCTTCCCTGGAGGCCTTCCTGGTCTGGCCTGTGTCTGTCTCTCTGACTGCCTGTTCCACCTGCCTCCATGGGCTCCCTGTGCTCTTGCTGTGATTACCTTCTTTCTTTTCCACGAAGAGCTGGATCTGTTCTCACCTCAGGGCCTTTGCATTTGCTGTTCCCTTTTCCCGGGGATCCCTTTCAAGAGTTCTCCTGATTGTTGATTCCTTTGATTGCTTTAGGTCTCTGATCATATGCCCCTGCCTCGGAGAGACCTCCCCGACCACCATATTTAAGCAAGTTCTCCCCCATTCACTCTTTACTGTATCAGTTAATTCATCTCCTTTTTAGGAGATGAGAGTTCACCATTCACTATGCAAGATTTTCTCATATGTTTACTAGTTCATGACGTGGTCTCCCTGCTGGGGATGAGGACCTTGCATATCTTCTCCACAGGCTATTTCCAGTGGCTGGAACAATGCTAGGCATGTAACAAGTGCTTGCTAATGGAATGGACTAGTTGAGGGACGACTCCATGTAATATCTGGAGAGGTGTAATGAAAGCAAGGAAATAAAATAAGGGCACAAAAAATAATCACAAAAAAGCAGATGCAGGTGGTGGTGAATGCTAGAGGCTTGGTGAGCAGAGATGCTTGTGACAGTCTGAGGATGGAGGGTGGGGGCTCTGAGAAGTTTTTCTGCAGGTGACGGCATTTGGACTGGACCTTCAAGCATGCAAAGGGTTTGAATGGGTGGGAAGGAGTAGTGGGTACAGCATCTCAGGCCAGGGGTGTGATGGAGGCTCCATGAAAGGCTCAGGTCCGCTCTGGAGACAGGCGTGTGACTATTTGGTCAAGGAGGCTGAGTCATTGAAGCCTGAAGCAGAGGACATCCTGCAGCGCTGCATGTGTCTGCTGGGCAAGGCTTTGGGACCTGAGTGTTGGATGAGGACCTGAAAGGTGTGTATTCAAGTGCACGAGAGCTCTGGAGTCAGGTGGACCTGGGCTTTACATCTGCCACCGAGTGGCTGCATGACTATGTCAGTTAGCTATTGTTGTGTGACAAACCACCTAAAACTTAATGGTTATGGCAACAACCATTTATTTAGCTCATGGGTCTGTAGATTGACTGGGAGGCCAGGCTCAAATGGGATCTTTCATGCGTTTGCAGAGATTGCAAAATAGAGATAAGGATAGAGATGGGGGGAGAAAAGTGGGAGAGAGAGAAAAAAAGGAGAGAGAGGGAGGAGATTGCACTATTTCTTGAGGTCCAGGCTTGGAACCTAGCACATTGTCACTTCTGCCACATTCTATTGGACAAAGCAAATCCCAGCGTCAGCTCTGATTTGCAAGGTTGGGAGATATAGTCCACTTCTCGATGGGAGGTAGCTGCAAAGTGTCATTGCAAAGTGTGTGGATCCAGGGAGGAGCAAATGATTTTGACCATTTTGCAATCTACTAGGGAGACTTCGAGCAGGTGATTTAAACTTTCTGAGTCTCATTATTTTAATCTGTAAAATAGGACTCAAGATAAGGCGCAGGCATTTCTTAGCACAGTATTGGGTCCCACTCAGTAAGCGGTTACCGCCATGGTTACAACATCTGTTAACATCACTGCCATTGTGAAATGCACATGAGGTCTATGTCAGAGACAGAGCTCAAATTTGATCATTAGCTGTGCACACTTAGGCAAGATTCTGGATCTTCATTTTCTTTCCATAAACTGGGGAGCATAGTAGCTTCCTGTCTACCCACTATGGTGAAAGCCCTTTGTAAATCCAGAGCACAGCTCAATTCATTTCAACAGGCATTTATTGAGTGCCACTGTGTGCAGGCATCATCTTGGGCATTAGGGATATAATGATTAAGGAAAAAAATACCTCCTTAGGGTGTAGTGGAGGAAACAGAATTACACAGAACTCTCTGTAACACAGTGTGATGAGCCCTGCTGTAAGAGCAAGATATGATGACAACATAAATAATGATACTTATGGTTAAAATCATGCCTACTGTTTACAGGGATTCCAGTGTACTCGTGTCTCTGCTAAACATGGGAATTTGCTTAGTACTGCAGTTAAGAGCACAGGCTGTCCCTGTGCTTGAATTCTGTTTCCACCACTACTAGCTGTGTGACCTTGGCAGGTGACAACCTCCCTGAACCTCAGTTTCCTCCTCTGTAAAATGGGGTCAGTAACAGTGATGGCTTTATAGGGTTGTTGTGAGAATAAATGAGGTAATCCATTTAATCCATAAAGCCCTTAAACTGAGCCTGGCACCTAGTAAGTGCTCAACCATGCAAATGCACATATTATGTCATTGAATTCTCTTTGCAGTCCTGCAAATGAGGACATGATCCCCATTTTGTGGATGAGAAAACTAAAGCCCTGAGGATCCCGGAGGCCCAGAGAGCTGTGGGAACCCCACAAACGATGTGAAACATTCCTGGCCAAATCAGAGAGGCCGTGGAAGCCCCACATAGCGGTGGATCTACAAGTTCCCTAGGTAGTTTTTTTTCTCTATCTGGTCTAGCAAGCACTGCTTGTCTGGGTCTCTAATTTTAAAATTTGGCACTACTATTATGTGGTATGCAGGCTCTAAGGTGACCTCCTGAGTCACATCCTTGTATAGTTCCTTCCCCTTGAATGTGGGCAAATCCTGTGACTTGCTTCTAACCAGTAGAATGTGACAAAGGGGATGAAATGTCACTCCTGTGACTGTTACGTTGCATGAGACTTCATCCTAGTAGACTAGAGCCAAAGACGTTCCTGCTGGCCTTGAACATGGAAGCTGCTGTGATGCGAACTGCCACATGGCAGGGAACCGCGGGCAGCCTCTAGGAGCTGAGACCCTCAGTCCTGTAGCTCCAAGAAACCGAGTTCTGCCAACAACTAATGTGAACTTTAGAAGAAGACCCGGAAGGAGGGAATGCAGTCCTGCCGATGTGCTGATTGTAGCCTTGCGAGACCCTGAGCAGAGGAGCCAGCTAAGTTACGCCTGGGCTCCTGACCTACGGACACCATAAAATAATAAATGTGTGCTGTTTGAGCTGCCAAATTCCTAGTTATTTGTTACGCAGCAATGGAAAATTTCAGGTGGAGATCTGGCCATCATCTGCTCGATACACAATCAGTAATTTTTAGTCCTTCCAGCTTTGAGTTCTACTAAACTTTGCTGAGCAGTTGCGTGTGTCAGCATGGAGTTTCCATTTCCCAGACACGATCTCATTTCCCAGGGATCCAGAACATGCATCCAGGAGCAGCTTACTAGCTCTGTGTCTTTGGAAAAGTTACTTACCCTCTCTGGGTCTTGCTTTCCCCATCTGTAAAATGGGGCTAAGCAGTAGCACCAGCTCATAGGAGTTATGTAAATAAGGGTTACATGACTAGTGCATGTAAAGACCTTGGAATGGTGCCTGGATGAACACTGCTTAAAAACGTGAGCAATCAAAGTTAGTATTAGCAATATTACACAAATTAATAGGACATTGTTACTATCATCGTTACAGGTTTGTACAGTAGATGGTGAGCTCTCCATTTTACAGATGGGAATCTGAGGGTAAAGGCAATAAGTGGTTTGCTTAAGGCCCCAGTTTTATTTAATGGCAAAGCAGGGATTTGACACCCCCCCCCCCCGCCCATCATTTCTCTTCCCCCTCCTCCATACTGGCCTGTGTGTTGTCCATAATTCCTATGTTTCTCCCTTGTGGATCTTTGTTTAAACTCATGACTTGGCCACCTCCAGTCAACATTTGCCCACTCAGGGCTTAATTCCCTCCTCTGGGGCCCCACCCATGGAGCTCACCTGACAGCTAACCTGTCAGCAGCTTGCTCTGCTGACACCATGGACCCATGTGTCTTTCTCTGGGCCCAGGGCAGGGACCAGACCTTATTTGTTTATTTCTGAATTGCAGAACTTAGCCTCATATCTGTAACAGCAGCAGTCCCCAGACTTTTTGGCACCAGGGACCAGTTTCATGGAAGCCAATTTTTCCTTGGACTGGGGTGGGGAGGATGGTTTTATGATGATTCAAGTGCATTACATTTATTGTGCACTTTATTATTATGACATTGTCACTTGCCACTCACTGATAGGGTTTTGATTCACAACTGCAAGGGATTGATTTATTATGGTCTCTGCAGTCAAACCCCTCTGCTAATGATAATCTGTATTTCCTGCCACTCCCCTGTGCTAGCATCACTGCCTCCGCTGCACCTCAGATCACCAGGCATTAGAGCCTCACAAGGAGTGGCAACCCAGATCCCTCGCATGCACAGTTTACAGTAGGGTTCGTGCTCCTGTGAGGATCTAATGCCACCGGTGATCTGACAGGAGGCGGAGCTGAGGTGGTGATGCAGGCGATGGGGAGTGGCTGTAAATACAGATGAAGCTTCGCCAATTCGCCTACCTCTGCTTACCTTCTGCTGTGCGGCCCAGTTCCTAACAGGCCGTGGCCCGCGGGTTGGGGACCACAGTGTTATAGAATAAGAGCTCAGTAGTCTACGGCCATACCACCCTGAATGTGCCCGATCTTGTCTGATCTCAGAAGCTAAGCAGGGTCGGGCCTGGTTAGTACTTGGATGGGAGAATAAGAGCTCAGCATATTTATAAGTGAATGAATGAATGTGTGAATCAATTGAAGATAATAATACAAAAAAAGCCACCCAAGGGCTGTGAATTTTGGAAAAATTTAGAGCCGCAACTAGCTTTGAATCCTCTGGGTCTAGAGACATGCTTGACACATTCATTGGACGTAGACCCGACTGCACGAAGATGCTAATAGCAGATAGAGTTCCAAGGGAATCCAGAACTGGGGACTGCTCAAGAGGAGAGCAGGCCTTTCCTTATCTTTATACTTCTTTGTCAGGCACATGGTAGGTGCTCAGTCACTGTTGAATGGACTACCAAGCAATGCCTGAATGAAGACAACACTGCAAACACTGCCACCGTGAGAATTGTGAGCTCCTAAGTCGAAAGACTGACGTACAGTCCACCTTGCATCCCCCACACCCTGGGCAATGCCTGGCAGTGGTAGGTCCTCATATCCCTGAAGTCAGGAAAACCGACTGTCAGCCCTTGGGCAGATCCGCCATACCCATGGCTTGAACATCAAAGAGAACATGGCCCTGGACCCTCTAGGGCTGGACTTTTTCTGCCTTTGCTAAATTTTTTTTTTCACTTCTGTGGTTTGAAGCCAGTTCCTTAACATTGTGTAAACATGGTTTTGTGTGGTTAAAAATGTATTTTAAAAATGTCACTAATTACCCAATAGCCTGTAACCACTCTTTCAGGGATGTAATTGGTCTGTCATATAAATACCTAATTAGGGGCCCTGGAAAATGGGACGGATGGGAGTGCTGGCATCCTGAGGCCTTCTGGCTACTTCTCCCTCTTGAGGCCCAGTGGAGACACTGAGGGCCACTGTGTCAACAGCCACGGGAGGAGGAGGAGGGACGTTCTCAGGCTGCGTCAGGGGCTGTGGTGCTCTGGTTTCCAGGACAGAGCTGGGGTAGGCACATATCTACACGCAGGGAATTCTCAGGCTGCTGAGCTTAATGGGAACCAACTGTCCCGGCCCCTCCTCCACGGCCAGCAGAACTGATCATTTCAAACCCGAATGACTCACACATGCGAGTCTCTGGCTCCCCACTTTCCTTTTCACCCCAAATAGCCTGGCTTCCTGTCGTCCCGTCTTTACTATTAGAATATCCACAATTTGTTACGAGTTACAGGAGTCTAGGCGAAACAGGCAGCCCCCCAGCTGAATCCATTCTAAAGGATCCAACCTAACCCCCATACTCCACAATTTTTTTCCTAATTGATGCCTCAAAGGACTGGGCTCTTTTTTTTTTATGCTCTAGATAAAAACAGCTTTTCATCCCAGGCAAGATTTTGGGCACCAACTTTTATCTGCCTCGTTGGAGATTTCTTTTTATGACCTCCCATCCATGTGGGAAGGGCAGAAGTGTATTGATTGCATCTGGTCAGACGGGAGCCGTTATTTCAGAGATGCGGCTGCAGAATGAGCAATGTCCAGGTTCCTTGAGACTGTCCTGCTTCAAAGCTCCCCCCGTAACTGGACTCATGGCTTGACAGTGGGGTGATTTTCAGAAGCCAAAGGTTACCCAGCTCCGTGAAGGTCTAAGCCACCCTGGTCTGGGCAGCACGTGTTGTCTCTTTTTTTCTTGACGACACCAGTTATCGAGTGTCTACCAAGAGGTTTGGCGGGGAGAGATGGCTCAGTGAGAGTCCTGCTGCCTCTGCCTATGAGCTGGAGAGCACGGTCAAACCCTATGTCCTTCCGAGCCCCAGTGATCTAATCTAGAAAATGGGTATAACACTGGTCCCTTAGACGAGTTGTTGTAAGGGCGGAATCAGACCAGGGTCTAACTACAAGGTGAGCACTCCGCAAATGGTCACTATTACTTATGGGTATATCTCCTTACCTGTAGGATGGGAAAAAGCATACGGCATTGGCTTGTAGTGAACTTTAAATGACTTCATTCATGTAAAGCGCTTAGCACAGTGCCTGGCATGTTCTAAGTGGTTAAGATCCGTTAATCTTTCCTTTCACAATTCTTTGTTACTATTCTCATCTCACTTTGGTTATTGTCAGGCTTAGAAACTGAGGCACAGAGGAATCCGATGACTTGCCCAGGGTCACGCAGCTGGGAATTTGAACACAGACCTGGGATTTGAACACTGATCTGCATGACTCAGAGTCTGTGGGCGGCTCCCGCTTGCCCTGACATCTTAGCTGGGTTCACAGAGAAGGTACTGAGTTGTGGGCAAGCGATGGTCACGAAGAAAGGTTATAGGGTGTCAGTTACCAGCAAAGAGGCACACAAACAGAGACAGACCACAATTCCTGGAAGGAGGCAGGTACTGGGTATGTGTGTGAGGATTTTGTAGGGCTGAGAGGCTGATGTAGACAAAGGCATGGAAGGGAAAAAAAAGAA
>RJWJ010023320.1:0-25998 GCA_004363605.1 Indri indri
CCCTGGGCTATACTGGTTGGTCCAATCTTTGGTTTAGCACTTGCCCCATCACTGTTCCCATGTCTGCCCCCAAGCAGACGTACAGCCAAGGGATGTGCGGCCCAAAGGGCACAGTGCCCAGAGACCAAGCCGGGGGGAGTTAAGCCCACATTTTTGGCCCTGTGCCACTGAACTCTCTGAGCAGGCTTTCTCTCATTCATTCATTAATGCAGCCAGGATTCATCGAACACCTACGACAGGCCGAGGACTGTCCCAGGCACTGGGGATATGGCGTTGAACAAGCTCCCTGCCTTTAGGGCACCAACCTTGCTGTGATAAAAGCTGCAAGGGACCTATGAAAGGGGATGTGACAGGGAGTGCCTGCAGGGGACTGTTTGTATGCCTCTCCCAAGGGAGGTTCAATGCAGCAAACATCCACTGGCACCTTCTCAGCACAGGGAATAGAAAAATGAGTAACCGTTAGTCACCCCCTTGGGCTGTTCACGGACAGAAAGGAGAAAGAGTCAAATAAATAATTAACGATCAGGGTGACGAGTGCTCTATTGTGATAAATGTAGTGTTTGGGGGGGAACAAAAATGGCCTGGAAGCATCCCAGAAGGCCTCTCAGAGGAGGTGATATCTCAGCTGGGCCTTGAGGAACGAGCAGAAGTTGATGGCACAGGAGGAATAAAAGCACCTGACGTGCAGAGGACGCAGCAGGAGCAGCAGGAACAAGCACGGGCATTGCAGGGAGGCCCGGGGAAGTCACGCCCTGCCCGGCCACCTCCACCAGGGCGTCAGTTTTTCTCACTCTCTGGCTTGGAACAGACATGCTGCCTCGAGGAACTGCTGCTCCTTTCTCCGGCGCTGCCGTGCCCGGCTGACAGCTGACACACTGTGACTGCATCTCCACGGCGACTCCCCGCAGCACTGAGTCTGCCAGCGAAGCCCTGGTCAGGGAGTCTTGCAGGAGAGCTCAGTGCCCGTGGCCCCCCGGCCCCTGCCCGCTGCTGGTGCACATCCTCATCTTCAGGAGAGAGGTGCGTGGTTCAGGAAAAAGGAAGACAACGCCCCTCCTGCCTGGACTGCCCGCTCCGCGCAGCCGTCAGCAGAAGCACACGGGCTATAGCTGTGGACGCCACTCGGCTCCCAGCTCTCAAAAGCGAAGTGTGTCCCACTGCAGGCTCTGCTCTGCCGAGGGCAGAGGACCATGGCTGAGAAGAGACGGCGTGGAATTAAGGAGCTCTAGCAGACTGACCCCTGAAGCTGGTCTGCCCTGGCTCCGTGAGCGCATCTTGCCCTGCCTGGCTCACTTGTCTGATGCCTCAGTTTACCTAGAGGGACCAGAGCACAGTGGCCTGGAGACAGACTGTTTTGGTGCAAGTCGCATTCCAGCTCAGCCACTAACCAGCTGTTATCCCCTCTGCACGTCAGTTTGTACATCTGTGAAATGGGAATTTCGCCTCCCAGGGCTGCTGGGCGGGTTAGAGGGTGATGCACATAAAGCCCTCGGCCCAGTGCCTGGCATAGCGTTGGGCAGGGGGCTGGGGAGGAACCCTTGCCAGCTCCTCATTCTCCCTCCCTGCCACTCTCTGCCTGAGGCTTGCAATAAGGCCTAATTCTAAATTTTCCACTCCTGGGCTCAACCCCAATTTTTGCCCATATCCTATCCCAGAGGCCACCATCTGCTGTTGGGGTAGATTCGGGGCCCTGGGTCCTGGGTCTGTCTGCCCTGCACCCGCCCCTCCCACCACACCCGGTGGGGCCTGGCCTCTCTCATCCATCCAAAGTTGCCGGAGGTGAGCCTTGACTCCCTCCTCTCACACAGCTACTGTGCTCCAGCCCGTTCTTCTCCGAGGAGGCCAAGCCAGACCAGCCCCCCGCAAGGCCTCTGAGCCCCTCCAGAAGGGAGCCACGCTGCCCCGATGCCATTCCCCACACCCACACCTGGGTTTCGCTCCAGCCAAGGCCCTCGCGCTGCCTGCTTGGTAATGGTTGGGGGAGTGAGCTGATGGGCAAAAAGAGGCTCCATTTCTCTCTGGGACCAATTTGTGAGTTTTCGGCAGCAGCTCTCTTGCTCTCCGGTTCTGCCTCGTCCCTGCCTGCCTGCTGCTCCCCCTCACGCACACGGCTGTTAGGATTCTGGGGGAGGCCAGAGAGGTGGGAATCCCCCTCCAACGAGCAGCCAGCAGGGAAAGCAAGTGCCCGTCCAGAGGTGGGAAGGGCACAGGGCAGGGGCAGCCTCTAGAGGGCCGGGAGGGCCAGAGAGAGAGGGTGAGTCCTGTGGGTAGCCACGAATGCAGAAACCACCCCCTCTGCCTCCCCTCGCTCTTGCTAAGAGACAACAACGCCTAACAGTTAGGAGCACAGATCAGAGTTGGGGGGAGCAGGGTTTGCAGCACAGCTCTGGCCCTGCTGGCTGAGCGGTCATCCAGGCGGATGCTGCAGGGGTTCAGATCCTAGCTCCTCTGCCACTTAGAAGCTGCATGACCCCAGACACACAAACTCTGCATGCCTCAATGTCCTTAACCACAGGTTTGTGGGATGATCATAGCCACATACCACCGAAGTACGATTATGATCGTCTGTGTGACCTTTGACATTGCTTAGCCTCTCTGAGCTATATCTCAATTCACAGGGCTCTGTGAGGATGGAATGAGATGCTGCACGCACAAGCTTCAGCCGGGAGCCAGGTGCACGGAGAGCTCTTGGTAAATGGCAGCGAGTGTTATTTTTATTACCATATTTCATTGATTCCAAATCACACTTTTTTTTTTTCACATTTAACATCCCTGAAATTGAGATGGGTCTTGCAATAGATGATAAGAAAGTACTGTCATAGTTTAATTGGTGGCATTTTTTTCTTTCTTAGGGAAGTACATAAAATTATGTATCTTACAGTTGAGGTGTCTTAGATTTTATGAAATCAAAGCAGACCAAGGCAGGAGGAGGAGTTCCCATTGAGAACCTGGCCCTGCTGTGTCCTGAGTGTATCCTGGTCCTGTGCTATGACAAATCCCTCTGATCATCGGGGGTCCAGTGGCCCCCTCCTCCCACTTCTCTCCTTCCCCTAAGGGTGATCTCTCAATGTCCTTGGAGATAGGGATGTTGGGAGCCCTAAGAGCAGCATGTGTTTGCTTTTATGCTGCTCCCCAGGGCCCTACAGGGGGAAGGCCCACGTGGCCACAGAACCAGGCTGGGGGCAGCAAGAGCTGGTGTCTGGCAGAGACTGCACTGGGATCCAGTCCTCATCGTGCCCTAGAGGGGCACACAGTGGCCTCGCCACCCTCCAGAATCTGCAGCACTGTGGGAAGACAGGAGACGGAGCAGGGTGGGCAGATGCCAGTCCCAGAGGTGCAGGTGAGCAGTGGAAGAGCACACCCCGAGCTCTGGCTGCCTCATGGTTTCTCAGGAAGGAGTAGGGCAGTGAGAACCCCAGGAAAGCCAAGATGTAGGGAAGGTCAGGCTGTGGACTCTGCCCAATGGCTGGCACCGTCCCCCCTCAGCCAAGCAGCATCCTCAAGCCCCTGGAAATTCTGCTGCTGACTCAGCTGCTTCAATCCCCTTCTGTGGACCCCCTCCCTGAGCTCCCCATGACCCAGCAACTACATGGTTAATGCCTGGCCATACGGGGGGCTTTATCGGCTGCCACCCCTCCCCGCAGACTGGTGATTACATATACTCACTATCACCCTTGACTCCCCCACGCTAACTCAGACTACCAGCCTCACTGGGATTAGGCTGGGTGATATGCAGCCAGGAGGTTATTTATCAAGGAAGGAAACCACTCAATGCCACGTGCTGCGCTTGGACTTCACACAGACCTTCTCCCCACATTCTGCCAACATAGCCAAGAGGTGAATGAGGAACCGGCTCGGGAGGTGCAGCTGCTTGCCCAGGGAGCAGCTAAGCAGTGCTCAGCGCTCAGATCTGTCCGCTGCAGCTCCCTCTCTCGCAGCCCCTCTACCCCCGAGCCTGTAAGCAGGGGTCCAGCTTCTGCAGCCCAGAGTTCAACAACAAAGCAGTGATCAAAGGCGCAGGCAGGAGACGGGTAAAGGGAGGCTGCACTGCCCAGCCGAGCTGCAGCCTGGGAGCCCACCCCAGGCCGGGGGGCCACGCCCCCAGCGCTCACCCTTGGTGTACAATTCCATCAAATATGCAGACTCTAATCTTATTCCTGGGCAGCCCAGGGCTCTGAGCCTCAGGAGGTGACATTGCTCTCCAACAGGTAAGTTGTTCAACAGATGGGCAGTCGAGTGGCAAAGAAATACATTATTAATGTTTCTGGTTAAATTAACTGATTAAAACCACCCCAGGTAAAAATGTACGTATCAGCGCTTTGCCCACAGCAAATGAGGAATTAATGGAATACGGCTGCGTCTTGGTAATGAAACACAGACAGGGGCTGTCTGGAAAGGTTCGCTCTCTTCAGAGGCAGTGGCAGGGGGTGGGGGTGGGGGGTGGCCAGATCCATCTGTTAAAGGGACCTGACTGATTGGTATAGGGGCAGGGCAGGGAAGAAAGACCCAAGGGGGCTTCCTCAGGTCTGAACTGGAGACCTCAGAAATCTGGAATCTTTAACCCCTGATTTGCTACAGGCCAATTTTGCTGGAGGGGGCTCACAGCGGAAGCAGCAGGCCACTAATGAGGGGTGGGTACGGTGCAGACCACGGCATGGGAAGCGGGACCATGAGATGCTGCCCTCAGCTCTGTCTCTGCAGACTTCACGCAAGTCAACTTCCCAGCAGGGCCTCAGTTTCCTCCTCTATAAACTGGAGAGGATGAACAGCCTTCAATGCTGTCTTCCAACTCTTGTTTGTCTTACATCGTAGGCTTCTAGGACAAATCCCAGTGCTTACTGTGTCTTTACCCTCAGCGGATAACCCAGTGGGGAGCAGAGCCCCACCCAGGGTGTCCGCAGACAGCCCCGTCCCATGCATGGCTTCTGGGAAATCCCTGTTATGACACAGGCCCGAAAGGCCCTCCCTCTGTGTGTCTATGCAGTGGGTTGTACACATGTATACGTACACACAGGCGCACATCTGCATTCAAGGACCCACACACACAAGCGAGCCTGCACACAGACACATACATCCCAGATCACACACGAGTGCACACATGTGCACACACGGCTGAGTGGAAAGCTGAAGTCCTGTCATGCACGGGAAGAAGGGTGTCAGGGACATGCAGGCTGAGCACATTCCAGAGACAGTGGGGGGAGTGAGGGCACCGCTGGGGCAGAGGATCAAGGGCCAGTTTTCTCATCATTGAAATAGGTCTCGCGCCAGGGTTTCAGGAGCTCCCAGAGGCTATGACCCAATTCGGGCAAGAATGAGGTTTTACATAAATTAACCAGGTAATCGCATCCCCACCAGGGCTTCCCTTGATCCAGAGACTTGGAGTGGCCGAAGTCCCACAACCCCAGTCCTGGCTGCCCCTGGTGCACCTGGACCAAAGCAGGGGCTGGTGTTGTGCCCCTTTGGCGCCCTCTGCCCCGCCTCCCCCAGCGACGTGTCGGGCGCTCTCCCAGGTGCTGATGGCGGAGGGCAGGAAGATACTGGCTAAGAGCAGTTGTTTTTCTCCAGAGCTCATGTGCTGGCTGTGGGGAGGGGAGGGACAGTGGGTTGGGTGCTGAGGCCCTATCGCACACACACTCGCCGCTGGGTGCCCTGTTGGGGGAGCGGGAGGGGAGGCGCCAGCCAGAAACCTCCTAATGACTCTCGGCCTGTGAGGAAGCCTGCCAGGGGGTCAGCGCCGGCATCGTGGTTCATTAGCTGTTTACCCTGGGAAAGTTCACACTTGTGGAGGCCGTGCTCGAGCTGTCAGAAACACTACACGGCGGTGTTGGCAGCTCTGCCAACTGTACTCCCTAGGGCCTAGCAAAGCAAATATTTAGCAGGCGTCTGGCTCTGGAGCACACGCGCACATACCTACCCGCAGGGGGCACAGCCAGCACATGGATACGAACACCCACACAGACTCACTCCCCAAACCCACAGACCCAGGTGCATACGCCATCGACACTTAGGCAGTTACACACACACACGCACTTGCAAACCCACACTCTCAGGATAATAGAATAACGTAATGTGTGTTGAGCACCTACTACGTGCCGGGCAGTATTTCTAAGTGGTTAACATGCATAAGTAATCCAACTCTCCTGATAACCCTAAATGATAGGCAGTACCATGTTCCCATTTATCGGGTGATAAAAAAACAAAGTTCTAGCCGCAAGACTCCACAGCCAGCACTCTTAGCATGCACTTCTCTGACACATACCTGCCCACTCAAAGGCACATGCACACTCAGATACACACGCACAGACATGGACACACTAGCACACAGAGGCCAACGTGAACTCACACAGTCACAGAAACATACCCAAGTACACGTGTACACACACACACTCCACGCACTCCCTTCCAAGTAGATGTACTCCCTGCCCCAGCACCCCCAGGGTGCACGCCCCAGGGAGCCAGTTCATGCCCTCTGAGCTGTTCCCCTGCAAGCTGCCCAGCTTCTGGTCAGGCCACCTGGCCGAGGCCGATAACAGCACCGGCAGCCACCCAGAGAGAGTGAGCTTTGATCAGGAGCAAGTCCAGATGGTGGCGGTAAGCCCCAGATGTTGTGTGGAAACAAACAAGCCTGCCGAAATTGAGGACTTGGCTCCAGCCTGGCCTTGCAGAGTGGCTGGCCCTCCCAGGGCTTCTGCTGAGGGCACAGCCAGTGTGGCCACCCGCCACAGGCCAAGCATCGTGCAAGAGCCTGGCAACAGAAAGGGAGGGCTGGGCTCTGGGGTCCAGACTTCTCCAGAGCCCTGGGCAGCTCGGCGAAGGGCTATATGGAATGTCTAGGTCCTAGCATGCTCGGGGAAGCAAGGGTGTTCAGTGCTGGTATAGTCGGAGCCCAGCTAGGGACCCCTGAGGATTACCCACTATCTTGGTCCCCACTGGCCTGGCCCACTTGGGCGCCTGGGCCTGGGCTGCAGTCTCCAAGCCCCTCTGAGTAATGACCCTGGGAGTCATCACTCACCAAGTGAAGTCACTGACTTCCAAGGTTGATGCTCTAGATCAACTCCTCACTCATTTTCAAGGTCATTGCTCACTGATGCCCAAGGTCATTGCATGATGATTTCGGTAGTCACTGGCCAGAGATCTTCAAGACCATTTCCTTATGACCCCTGAGACCACAGTGATTCCTAGGGCCTTGCTTCTGCTTCAGGAAAGCTCAGCCTTGCCCTCTGCGCTCTCTCTCTGTGCTCTGAACAAAGAGGCAAAGCCCCTGAGCAGTGCCAACTTCCTGACTGGGGGCTCAGCACCACAGAGCAGATGGGAAGGGGCAGGAGGGGGGAAGGTGGTTGGGAAGGTGAAGCCCAGGGCTTCGGGGAACTTGCCGGTTCACACACAATGCACGCACTTGAGGTTCCTCCCTCCTTCCCTCTCGCTCCCTTCCTTCCTCCTCCCTTTTTAGCAGGATCTCCCAGGCCTGTTGAAAGGAATCTGCTATTGTCTCTGGGGCCAGGGCCAGGGCCTCCCTGTCTCTCAATGTCCCCAGATTCTTGTAATCATTCCCGTTTTTTTGATCTCAAGAAAAGATTGTATTAGCCCACCCTCTGATCAGGTAAGTGACTGAGTCTGTGTGGGTTCTCCTGGGGAATTTGCATGAAAAGAGATAGCACACTAAAGAAGTGACCCTCGAATGGCAGAATTTCAGACATCACAGAGCTACAAGGAGAAGCTCCTTCCTAGTGCTGAGCAGACACATTTCCCTTCCCCAGGTACTGCCTGAATTGCTAAGCAAGGAAAACATACACAAATAAAGTGTCATGTCCTGACATTTGATAATTTAAATTGAGTATCGAGGAGCATCTGCTTAATTACACACAGAGCTGTGTGTGAACACTAAGAGACAGGCTCCAGGGGACGCAGAGACCCCCGTTTAAGAGCACTAACAGCCATGGAGCCCAGGGCGCGCAGACAGCGAGATCTGTCTTTTGAGGTTAAATTAGAGCTCACGTTTCCTTTTTGACGCAACCTAATTCTTCTAGTTTTCTCCATCTACCTCCCAAAACCGGGGCCTTAAGTGGAAAAGATGCATCGACTAGCAAATGCAATTCAACAAATATTATGACATGCTGTTCATCATGAGCCCTAAATATTTAACTGTTCAACTTTATGGCCTTTTCATTTTGTTTTATTTTCTTTTTTGCCAGATGCGATGAATTTAGTACTAACAGGCCCCGTGCCGAGGAACTGCCAGTGTCCTAGTTTGCAAAACGAACAAAGTGAATTTCGTTCAGGTGTTTGCGACCTCCGTTCATTCAGGCCACACTCCACGTCGCCTTATCTTGGCTGTGCCCAGCTGGCTTTCTGGGAAAAAATAAAAGTGAGATAGAGGGAGAAAAGAGGGAAAAGGGAGGCAGGAACGAAGAGGGTCAGAAAGCCTCCACCGGCCAATTCATTCCTGTTTAATCCGTCTCCGCGCTGCAGAAAGCTCCTTTGTGGTGGAGGAGACCAAAGGTCGGTAATAGATTTCAACAGGTTCCGAGAGGCTGTTGACTGCTCAGAGCTGAGTGGGAGAGTGTGAGGGTCCCCCAGAGGCAGGGGGAGAGAGATAATTGGAGACCCGGAGCCCCGGCTTGCCCTCTGGTTCCTGATTTCACAGATTTAAGAAGAAAAACAGATTGTCTAGAATTCCGCCTCCGGAATTGTGTGTGAGAGGCAAAGAGAGCGGAGGTGGGGGCACCCAGCCTCGCCTGGCCTTCCCCGGAGCTGCTGGCACGTGGCCACTTGTCCTGCTCAAAGAGAGTGGGCTGGGAGGGAGGTTAGGGAGCCCCCGAGCCGGGCCTGCTGCTTGGGAACTGCCTCTGGAGAGCTGGGAAGGCCGTGGGGTCATCTCTGAGGTTCCTTTAGAGGTCCGTCTCAAAGAAGAAGTAGCCACTCACTTGGGGATGGGATGGGAGGCGGGGAAGAGGTGAGAGTAGGCCAGGGGCAGGAGGCAGATCTTGAATTAAAGTTACCAGCTGTTCTCTGCAAAACCCCTCTGAGTGTGCAAGGTAGCTGTGGCAAGAAAAGGAACTCCTACAGCCATGGTTTAGCCCACAGCTACCTCTACCCCAGAGATCCAGGCCCAAGGACCTAAGCAAACTCCATATTATCACTTGTATGTTTCACTGTGGCTGCCCAGGTGAACAAAGGAGGGTGTGGCCTGGTATACCAGATGTCTGAACCAGGGGTGGAGAACCTGCCAGCCTTGGGGCCACATGTGGCCTTCTAGATCCTTGAATGCGGCCTTTTGACCAAATCCAAATTTTACAAAACAAATCCTTTTAATGAAGGGATTTGCTCTGTGAAGTTTGGATTTGGTCAAGGGGCCACATCTGGGGGATCTGGAGACTTTGAACCAAAGTGGCAGTGGCGGGGGTGAGGGTGGGAGCAATGACATCCTCAGCTTTGGAGTTGCTCCCTGCCATGCAAAACCTCAGTCCACCAGCGCAGGGTTTAGAACGGAGTTCTGCACGGGTGCGTGTAGGTTCATCCTTGTGATACATCATTCCAACAGTAGGCTGAGCCAGGCCTGGGGACAGAGGACCATCTGGCCACACCTTTCCTTGCAACTCTGCCTGGCTTCCCACCACTCAGGAATCCAGACTAGACTTCAGCTTGCGAAAAAAAAAATCACCTGAAATCTCTTCTTAAAACAGCAATAAATACTAGCTCACGCAATTTCTTTATATAATTCAGAAATTTAGAAGCAACTTAGCTGGATGATTCTGGCTCAAGGTGTTGCATGAGCTATAGCCAAGATGTCAGCCTAGGCCAGGCATCAGAAAGCCTGGCTGTAGCTGGAGGATCCACTACCAAGACTGCTCACTCACGTGGCTGGCACGGTGGTGCCGGCTGCTGGCAGGAGGCCTCAGCTCCTGATCACCCATGGAGTTGCTTAAGTGTCTTCATGACATGACTTCCTAGGAGAGAGTGACGCAGGACAGCAAGGTGGAGGTGGCTATGACCTAGCATTAGAAGTCATGGCCTATCAGTCCCACCATATTTTATTGGTCACCCAGGGTGACCCTGATACAATGTGGGACAGGAATAAATAAGGCATGAATACCAGGAGGCAAGGATCACTGTGGGCCTCTTTGGAGGCTGGCTATCCAGTTGGCCTTGTGGTTCAAGCTTCTGGAACTTGGTGATAGGGCAGTGTACCCTCTCCAGACCTGCAGGTGCACATAAACGTCTATTTTGAACTATCTTAGCCACTGTATTTCCCCAGTGGCTACATGGCCTTTACACTCTGTTCTCATCGGCTGCCTTCTCTCTTGACCTCCTAAACCTCTGGACCTTGTGGAATCATAAATCCTAAGTGTCAGAGCTGGAAACCAACCAGTCCAAACCTTCATTTCACAGAAGAGAAAATTGAGACTAATAAAGGCAAAGGAATTTCCCAGGGCCACAGAGAAAGTTAATGATGACCCATGTGATATGGTTTGGCTGTTTGGCCCCTCCAAGTCTCCTGCTGAAATTCTATCCCCGGTGTTGGATGTGGGGCCTGGTGGGAGGTGTCTGGGTCATGGGGGCGGATCCTTCATGAACAGCTTGGTGCAGTTCCACAACAATGAATGTGTTCTCACTTTATTGGTTCACGGGTGAGAGGGTTGTTTAAAAGAACCTGGCATCCCCCCTCCTCTCTCTCCGGCTCCCTCTCTCACCAGGTGACACGCCTCCTTCCCCTTCCCTTTCCCCCTTGTTGGAAGCTTCCTGAAGCCCTCACCAGAAGCAGATGCTGGTGCCATGCTTCTTGTGCAGCCTGCAGAACCGTGAGCCAAATAAACCTCTTTTCTTTATAAATTACCCAGCCTCAGGTATTTCCTTTATGGCAACACAGAACAGACTAGCACACAATGGCTCACGGTTACTGTGCTCCGTCTCCATCACACACGCCCGACAAGATGTTAACGTAAGTCCACGGCCCCAAATTCCAGTGGTGCATTCCAGAGCCTGGCCTGCCTGCAGACCCCACCACAGTGGGCCAAGGGTATGGTGGACTCTGGGCCCGGGATGGTGTGGGCGGAGCCTCTGTGGAGGGGGAGTATGGGGAGAATACTATGGGATGGGCCCTGTATAGTCGCACTCATAAAAGTGTCACTTCCTTGAGTGACTTTGCTACCACTCTCCAAGGGAACAACAGGAACTTGGAGCTTTCTCTTTCAAAACCTGCACCTGGAGACCCACCCTTGTCTGCCAGCATGAGCTCAGCCGATCAGATCGTGGTAGAACCAGGTATCCCTGTGGGAGGGAAAGCAGTGTGTGCACCCGAGATGCTGCTGACCCTACGTCTCTGGCATAGCTCGAAGGTGTGCAGCACATTCCCGGGGACTACGTCCTTTTAGGCACAGGGCCTGCCTTTCTGGTCACCGTCACAGACGCTGAGGGAGCCAGGTTCATCAGGGTCTCCTTCACTCAGTCTATTGGGACTCAAAAGTATTTACCACAAGTTTCCATACTAGCAAGTTCTTTCTCTGTAAAGTAAATTTGCCCAACTGTTACGGTAGACCTGAGATGACTCTTAATAAAAGCAGGGTAAACAGGGAAATTCAATAAAGAACAAGACTGAATAGAAATAGAAACGTCTGCCTGCCCTTCCTGCTGACAAAAGCCCCATCTCGGCCCAGCATCCCCTAGAGAGAGGCACGAGGGGGTCCTCATTGTGCCGCGGTCTCGGCTCAAACCTCACCTACTCGAAGAGCCTTCTCTGATCACCGTGTCCAAGGTTTCACGGCCCCGATACCCTTCCTTGTGAATCCTGCTGGTTTCCCTCCCCATACTTCACACATTTTGTAATTATACATGTATTTATTTACTTGTTTACTGTCTGTCTCCCTTGGAAGACTGCAAGTGTCACGAGGATGTGGACAATGACGGTTTTCTTCCCGAAGCTGTACTCAGTGCCCACCACGATGCTGGCGTTCGGTAACTGACTGTTCTCGCCTCTGTGGAAGAGTGTTTTCCTTTGCCATATGCCTGAGAGAGGAGACATCTGGGGGAGAGTCCATCTTCCTAATTTGGCATCAGGACCAGATGAGAGCATCTCCAACCCACCCCGCAGAGCAGCGTGCGCGTCCCCTTCTGTCTGGATCTCGGATGCTGCATCTCAGGCATCTGGCAGGGAGTTCTGTGTGCCCCCAGCTGGCTGGCTGGGGCTGCCTTCCTGACCCCTCTCTTGTCAGCCCCCATGTCTCAGGAGTGGACTGTCCATCGCATCTTTGTTCTGTCTGGTCCTGGCTGGACCTTCGGGAGGACACCGTGAGGCATTAGTCCTTCTGCCAGTCCACTCCTCCCCTGTGTCCTGTCTAGCCCCTGAGACAGGACCAGCTCTGCCTGACGCTACGACAGCCTGGACCCATCACCATCTCCCCTTCCTGGGTGAACTTGTTCTATGCTTGGGGCTTCCTGGAAGGGCAACATCCCACATATCTGCTGGCCTCTCCGCTTCTTCCTCCTTCATTCTCTAGGGCAAGGCTGTCAGTTCTGATACTATTTCCTGTTGATTGGCCTGAACTCCAATGTGACTGCTCTTAGTTTCTATATAGCTTAATCTAATGCCTGTTTTAATTTTTATCATGCTATAGAACTTCCAGGTGTAAAGAGCTGGCCTTGGGTTTCGGTTAGTGCTCCATCTCTAGAAACTCAGAGAATGCCACTTCCAAGCATGCAGCACCACAGTCTGCTCTGGCCCCTGGGGACTCGGATGTGTCACTGTCCCCTCTTCCACCTGGGCAGGAGGTGCAGGAGACACCTGAGCACTTCCATGGCCTTCCTTGCCTTTCTTCATTCACTGCTACCAGGGACACTTGGAGTTCTACATCCTCTCTCTTCTGGGGTTAGAAGTCAGAGACCATGGAGGCAACACTCTAAGGGCCTTTTGTTTCCAGTGAAAGTTCGGCAACCAAAATGACCAGTTTATAGCCAGTTCTATTAAGCTTCAGTTAAGAAGCTTCTTGGCAAAAATGAGGTTACTATTGTTTTCCAAAGTGCCACTTTGTATCTGTCCACTCTGCCTCCTAAATGAGCTCTATCTTCTCTCATCTGAGCATTTTTGAAGAGAGCAGAGAGGCACTTACACCTGGTCACTGTCACAGCTGTACCTACAGTCAGCTCTTGCCTGGAAACACCCTGAGGCCAGGTGCCAGGTCTGTTTGCTCACTGTCGTATCTCTAGGCCAGTGCCTGGCTCATAAATCTATTTGGGATGCACACGCTGGGATAACGTAGGGGGAGAGAGGTCACGGAGAACCCCTTATCATTGCTAATACTAATAACCAAAACATGCCGAACAGCAGATTTAATGCAAACTGATTCTGTTACAATCGCATCCAATATGAAGAAACACATTTACCATTCATTCCACAGTCTGTTACATTGTCTGTTTCTATCTGCGTGATCTTTTTTTTTGTGAATAGAGAACAAAGCCTGCACTAACACCGTTTGTCACTGAGCAACTGAACTCCTTGCTTTCTAAATAGTCTGGGAGCCCGCCTAGGCCAGGGGAACTAAGCCCAGCAGCTTCAGTCTTGATTTTGTGACCACCCTGCGCCCCCGCCCCTGCCATTCCCCAGCTCTCTGCCAAGTGACTTCACTTTGCTCAAGGTGTGAGACCTCAGTTCACACGCGCTACAGCCGAGTCACTCACGAAGGTATTTTCATCACTGTGCTCACCGCGCCATGTGCTGCCCGAACTGATTGCTGATGGGGAGGGATGTTTTCCTGCTGACAGAGACAAGGTGTGGACCTACTGGAAACCATGTAGTTCCAAACAGTTGGCACCTTCTGAAATAAAGATGCTATCGCTGATTGGTAATCAATTTGATTTCCGTGCCCCCTCCCTATTATTTTCCTTATTATCATCTATTTTTCCCAGGTTTTATATGCCAGCCAGTTAATCCACGCACAGATACCTGAGTGACTGTATCGTAATCAAAGGTACAGTATCTCTAGCGGCTTTAGCTGGCTGCAGGCAGCAGTAGTCATTCATGTGTCTTACATGGGTTTTCCCAACATTACTTCCAAGTTCAGGGGCAGCGGCAAGGCCTAGTAGAAGGCACACAGAGCTGAAAGTCAGAAGAGATCATGTCCCTTCTCTGTTTCTTTGACTGGCTAGATTAGGTGAGTCCTGGGTGTGAGGAGGGGACATCACTGTCTTCTCCTCATACTTCTGCTTTTCGCCAGAAGAAGGAGGAACTTCCACCTGAGCGGCTTGCCATCCACCACCCCGTCTCTGTGCGCCCCGGTGAGATGGGGAGTTGTCAACTTGCATATCCAGAGTCCACTGGGCCGTACTCACAGTGGGCAGGGATCCTGTGCCTTCGAGGCTAGGACCTGCAGAGTAAGGTCACCAGGGCTACTCTTCTGCTCTCTGTTCCAATGTCCCTGTCTGCGAGTGGGTGGGCAGGTGGGAACAGGTCTCCCCTGAGGGCCTGGCAGTGCTGGGTGGCACAGGGTGTCGAGGAAGCAAGGCCCTTTCATCCTGTATTTCCCCAGGTGAGAATCTGTACCCAGTCTGCACAGCTGCCCCTGACGTCCCCTCCTTGGACCTGCCCTGGGCCTCAGGGAGCCTCCCCTTCCTGGCACACAGCCCAGACAGGTGTCCGAGGGGTCTCTCGGCCTGCCCACTCTCCTGCTTGCAAACTGCCATGACATCACTCTCTGCTCCTGGTCACCCAAACGCTTCTCCAAATCTCACCTTCTCCTGATTCTAAACCCACAGTTCGTTCTAGCCTAGTCACGATGACCTTGTTTCAGTTCCTTGAACAAGGAGCACTTCCCCAGCTCAGGGGTCCCTATTGCTGTCCCCTCTGATGGCACGAATGCTCTCTCACCCGTTCTTCTCAGCTGACTCCCATCCTTTAGGTCTCGACTCAAATGTCATGTCTTCCCCACCTCCCAGGCCTTGTTCTCTTCCTTCGCAGCTCTTATTACAAATCGTAATTATATATGAAAGCTGCGAAGGTGACAGATCTCTCCCAGTGCCACGTTGCTGCGGACTCACCTGCCATTGCACTGAGATGCACACACCTGCCAGGCACGCTCACTCCCAAGTGGAGACACAAGTAATGTGGGAAGATGGAGCGAGGGAGTTCAGCATACGTTGCCCAGAAAAACTGGGTTAATGCCTCTTTTTCCCCAAAGTTCCAACCCCAAGGCAGCTGCCAGTTCTCTTCCCTTTCATTTCTCTAGCCTCGCTCCTGGCGCTCCACCCTGGCGCCTAAGCCTCCTTTTCTTCTCCTCCATGTCTGGCACCTTTCCTTCCAGGCCTTGGTTTCGCTGTTGTATTTGGAGAATCTCTCGGTTCTTCCAATCCCTTCCCCCCTGTTGCCCACCAGCCAAACAAAGGGTGTCAAAGGAGCAAGAGAGCATCTCATAACTCAACATGTATTCTATCACGGACACGTGTGTATATTCACTTAGTAACTGTCACCACTATTTGGAAGTTCTGTGACACTCCCATAGCTTCATGGATGTTTTACTCACCACTGTATATCCAGCCTCCAGTAGGGCCTCCATAAATACCAGAGGAATGAAGGAATAGCGTGTTTCTCTAAGACAAGTCATTTTTTATTTCACTTGGAATGTCTGGTGCCCCTGGATCTCCAATCCTGGCTGCCCATATACCCAATGTGAAGGTCACCATACAGGTACACATTCCCTGGCCCTTTTAATCTCTTGATACAAGCATTCGCATCCAGAATTCCCAGCCACGTTTGGATTACACTCGTCCCATTCAGGCGGGGAGTCCTCTGAAGCTGGGATAACTGGGGTCCTCGCGACAGCTCTGTTTCTGGGGACAACAAACTCCCCTTCTCCTCCCCTTCCCACCCCATCTCCTCATCCCTGCCCTGCCCCCACACCCAGTAAAGATGAGAATGACTGACACAAGCATTAAAGATATGGAAACTTCCCTCCTGAATGATCTCACTAATGGTAAATTGATGGGATTGAATATATCCAAGTCGGAAATGATCCAAATATATGCTAATGAAGCTGAATATGCATTATTTAGACTAAAACAAACTAACTGCGAGTCAGGAAATAAAGTAGGTGAATTATTAGTTTGGCAACTCAAAGAATCGGAAAACGCAAGCACCGTTGCAGAGGCAGGCAGGCAAATGTGGTTAATGAATTCTGAACCAATTAACCGCAAATTGATGGTGTTCTCGAAGACTCGCCACCCCCGACTCCCTCAGATTGTTTTCTGAAAATTCAGACAGAAAATGCTGCTGCCCTGCACTTTTCTCGTTTTCCCTTCCTAAATGTGCTGTCCTGGAAACTCGAGTCTCAGGGAAAAAAGGAAACTACAAACAGATCCCAGAAACAGGGAATGGGGCTATTTTGGCTACTGGGGAGATGAATAATGCAGATAGAAACTTCTCAACTCTTCTTTGTCAGAAAGAATCATCCTCAGACGGAAGAGAGTAAAGCCTCTCTTCCAAAGCCTTGATGGGAGGAAACTGAAGCCTGAGATGGGTGAAGAACATACAAAACTATGCTTTGCTGGTCTAAACTAGAAGAATCCCCCTGTCCTGGAAGAATCCCCCCCGAGCACAGATCAGGAGGTCGTTGGGGAGCTCACCAATGGCTTTCGTGAGCACGAGGAGTGATTGGGAAGGGTTGGAAGACAGGACACGGAACTGTTTTCCAAAAGTAGAGCCTATAAATTCCAAGGCTGTTGATGACAATCGAAGAAAAATCTCAGGTTCAATTCTTCAAAGGTAATATTTTCCAAGGTCTCAGGAAAGCAAGGAGTGATCCGTTAGAGCCAGCATGGGTTCACCAGGAACTAGATCTTTGCTGAAAGCGTGTGTCGAATGCTGCCCTGATCTCACTACAGAAAACAGCCCTGTCTCCCCACCTCCCCAACCTTCCCCCTTCCCAGACCCTACCTAGCTTTATTTTTCTCCAGAGCAGTGAACACCATCCAACACACACATTAACTTATTTTCTTCTCCTCTCGCTGCAACGTAAGCTCCATGGGGACAGGAACTCTGCCTATTTACTCTTCCGCTGGGTATGCCTGGCACATGGTAAGGGCTCAGTAACTATCTTCTGAATGAATGAGCAAACGAACACCATGCCAGGCTTACACTTCATTTCCTTTCCCGACAGAATATTGGGATGAGAAGGGAGAGAATATCTGTAAATTCAGTGGACTGGGGACTTTAGTAGAGCACCTGGCAAGCGTCTCGTGATGGTATTGCAGGGAAGATGCAGACTCAGAGCTGGACACAGAAACAGCCGGGGGACAGGCAGTCCCCCAGAATGTACGATCACACCCAGGTGATCACGGGCTTGCGGGCGGAACCTGACGGGTGTCTATCGTCTCCACCACTTTTCTTGCTGGCTTGGCTGAAGATTCAGAACACAGGGCTCTTCAGACGGGGGCATGTGACAAGCTTTGTGGATCAGGATGGAAGCCTCTTGGCCAGCTGCCACAGTGGGCTAATGCTAAAAAGATGAACTGTCCCATTCTCAGAGCACAGGCTGGGGTGGGAAGACACAGTGTAGTGCCACCCCCTGAGGTGTGAATCAGCTCTCTAGACAGCTAAGGAGATCAGCCACCACGTTCATGCAAGTGGGGAAATCGAGAAGGAAGAATATCTTGCTCCACTCTGCATGCATGGATGGGACTGGACTCGGTTTTGAGGTCCAGAATGTGATGATGAAAGACATAATCAGGCCTTGTGACCTATTTCTCATTATGGGATGACTATCTCAGACATCACCGATGTTCAGCCTGAGGTTACCGTGATTTCAGTGGAACAGAAATCTTGAAGAAAAACGACCCCAGAGACAAGCCCTGCCCCCTTGCTTCTCTATCTGATTAGGCTGTGGGTGGTGGGGGGCAGCGTGGAGGTGCAGAGCAGAGGTGACTAAGGTCTAGCTCCTGCCCTTGTGGAAATGACAATCCAGCTGAGGAAACAAGTAACACTCAAAGAAAAAAAGAAAAGAAAAGCAACTAGCTCTTCAGAAATAGCTCTCCCAATTGCAATCGCTTCGGGTTTATAATGAACAATCAAGCATCACATCAATTCGCAATAATACAGGGACCATGAGCCCCCCGGACTGACCCAGATAGAGGAAAATGCCCTTACGTAGTCCACCTGGGGGGGCCCTCAGATAACTGCTGCTCAGGATGCCTTGAGTAGTCTCTGCTGGACAACTCAGTCCTCTTCTCACTTAATCTGCCAGCATGTACGTTGAGCATTTATACGGTTTTTCAATTTATTCAATAGGCATTCCCTTAAAGATACGCTGGGTGCCCAGCCCTGTTCATGTGTTAGGGACAAACCTATGAACAAGACCTAGTCTATGCCTTTCAGGTGCTCGGGGACTGGTAGGAGAGAAACACCTCCACGATTTCAGTGCAATCTGCAAGTGCAGAAAAGACAGCAGAGAGACCAAGGGCAGGGGCTGGGGCTGGAGGGCAGGGGAGGGAAGTGGCTCCAAAGTAGAGCGTGATGGCACCACCCCCTGGGTCCTAACCCAGATCAGGCAGAGGGAAAGGACAGGGGAGACGGGACCCCTTCTGGGCCAGGCAGTGGGGGTACCTCTCCATAGAGAGTGTGAGGGCGCTTTCTGCTAAATCCAGCACCTCTGAAACCCGGAGCTGAATCACTGACCACGTAGCAGGAGTTTGCCATGATTAAACGGTGAAACCTGGATCTGCTGCTGCCAGCGAAGGAATCAATAGTGTCAGGAATTCCGTGGTGCTGCGTCTCTGCTCATTGGAGAAATGTGTTTTCAGCCTTGGATTGACTCTCAAAGTTCTTCCTGCTGAAAGGCCAGGAGATGAAAAGCCCCCCTAAGTCAGTCACAACCTAGAAAGACCTTCCCGGCTCGCATCATCGCCCAGCAGCGGAGTCCGTGTCACCCCTGGCCCCATCTCCTGTGGGACAGTGACCGGGTCCTCCCACGCTCGGCCTGTGTTCTGAGCGGGAGCTGCCCCCCTCTTACCTGAGCCCCCTGTCTGACCGCAGTGATTGCTGGGGGTCAACAGCTGCCCCGACCTCAGCCAAGAGAGTCCCTTCCTGGGGTTTATCAAACAGGAGATGGGAGAGAGAAGACATTTTTCTCTCTTGACATAAAACTATAATAAATGAAAACCTGGAGCTCCTGGGGTCTGTGAATCTGGCCTCCCGGAGAAGCCAACTTGAGAGACTGAAGATGACTCACGGGAAGAAGCAGGACACGTGAGCCAGAGTGAGATGGGGATGGGGGCGAGAGAGAAAGAGAGAGACGGAGGGAGGGAGGGAGGGAGCCTTGTCTGTGCTCAGTCCTTGGCCCTGGCTGTCCTAAGACTAAGCCAACCCTGCCCTTCCTGCATTGGCTATAGGAGTCAGTAAATGCCACTCCTGACACGTCACCTACTTGATAGGAGGTTTCTATCCCTGACGGTCAAAGCCTAATGTCCTTCCAACACAGGACGCAAGGAAGTGGAACATGAAAAGCTGATCGTGCACCCCCACAGGCGCGGCCCCCGGGGGAGTGGCAGCATCCGAGAACAGCAGCCCTTCTCCTGGAGGAGGCTGCGAAGGGTGCTGGGGGAAGAAAACTCTCTTGAGCAAAGCAATAGAAAAAAGACCCTGGCCTCGGCTTTGCACACCTGCAAGCAGAGAACAAACCCCTTCTGCAAAGAGTCAGAGGGCCCCCCTGCCACCAGGCTGCACCGTGCCCGCTCAGGCGAGGCAGGATGGAATTGCATGGCGAGGAGAGGAGAGGGGCCTCCCAGGAGGGCTGGCTGGGGAGGAAGAGCAACCAGAGCACAGCACAGCGTCCGAGGCGGAGCAGCTGTGAGCACTGGAGCCCAGAGGGGCGAGCTACAGAGGCCGTCCACACGCTTTCTGAGTTAACTGGTAGAAAATCATAAACAGCGTTTAGTCACTGTCAATAATCCTGCCGCCATCTTCATAAAGTTTTAAATCAGGCCCCCACCCCCTGCCAAACACCAACCACAAACCTCCCTTAATTGCAGCTAAGCTGCGTGCCCGGGTCTGAATGTTGCTACGACTTACAGAATGGGGGTAGAAGAATCCCACGTGAATCAGAGAGGGCGACAAGGAAGCAACAGCACAGACCAGAAAGAGGCTCCCAGAGGAGGCCTGGGCCACCACCTGCCTCCACTAAAGCTGTCCCTGGACCCTCCTGGCACAGCCATCCTGCCACACCTGGGAAGTATCTGCAAATGAGGTGCCCAGGTGACCTCCCAAATCCACACCCCATTCATCAAGGGCCCGGGGGTTCTCGGTGCTGTGCTGCGAGGTGGGTACACACAGCCGTGAATAAGACAGACAAGGCTTCCGTCCTCAAGGGCTTACATGACAGGTGGGGACACAAGCAATAAGCAAGTAAACAAATAAAGGAGCAAGGCAATTACAGAACGTAATAATTACACACGACGCTGCGATGCTCAGCATCTCACGGAGAGGAAACGAAGGCCCAGAGAGGGTGAGGGACGGGCCTGAGCAACTGCCCCAGGGGTTGGAGCCCAGCTCCCAACGGCGACACCCCGGCTACAGCTCCACCTTCATCCTGAGGCCCTGTACCCCAGGGAGGCCCTGTGGCTCTCCAGATACGTCCAGTGCTCTTTCCGTCAACTCCTGGGAAGATACCTTATCTGTCTTTGTCTCTATTGCTTCTGGTACACGGTCAGAGTGCTTGTATGCCCCACTTTGCCAGGGACAATCCTAGTTTACACCTGTTGTCTTGGAGTAATTATTAATAGAACCCACCTTGATCTACTTGCTTTACTCCAGGTTTGGATGGCAAATTATACGGCTCCTCCCTTCACGGAGTACCCAAGTCTCTGAATCCCTGGAACATCTTGATGCCAGAATAAATATTTAGCATCTTCTCTAGATGTTGTGCAACAGTAGGAGTCCTGCTGCATTCTGCCCCAGAAAACCTTGGGGCCTGCCTCGCTGGGCACTGCCCAGCATCTGAGGGCCCTGGTGGGGGTTGCAGCCACATGCCCCTTCCTGCCTGATCCTACTTCTGATGGCCCAGCTGGGCTCTGCCCTGCCCATTAGTCCCCACCCCTGCAGAGGATTTCTCCTGGAGACAGAGCTCACACCACTGCATCAGGAGCTCCCGGAGAGAACCAGACACACCCTCGGCACCAGGGAGCACCACTGTTTGCCGATTTGGAGAAGAAACATAACACCCTTAGGTGAAATATGTCTCGAAGAGGAGCCTGTGGTTCCCAATTTGACGCAGACGCGCATGGATTATTACCCGCCTCCCCTCCCAAGAAAACTTGATGGCATTTGCCACAGGCACTGGGTCCCTGGCCTTATAGATCCTCTGACCTCCTGATCTGCTGTCCCCCGAGAGGTTTCTTAGGTCTCAGCTTCCTGGGCTAGAAGCCCCATCCTGCCCCAGAAATGACAGGTGGGGAGCAGGTGCGGGTATCCTACGACAGAATGATTTCAGATCAGGATTGACACAACGGTCCAATCTCTGGCACTGGGAGCCAGGAAGCCTGGTGAGAGGAGCCCTGAGCCAGGGCGCAGGCTGCGCCTACCTGTGCACACCCTCCACGCCGCGCCAGCCGCCCTCCCCGGAGTGCAGTGCACAGCTGGGCGGCAGCAGGCAGCCTCTTCATGCAAATTAAATAAAACAACCTTTTTATCTGTTGGCTGATTCTCTCTTTTGAAGAAATCAACTACGAATTCATTTTTCGGGAGAAGCAATTATGATGATGGATGGAATGTCAGGGAGAAGGAATCAAACACAAGCCTAGAGCCCCAGGCTGGGGGGTGGCTTCACGGGACAGGAGAGCGGGGACAGACGCTTCCAGCTCCCATCCTGGCTGGCTGCCTCTGCCCCTCTTTCCCCCTGCAGTGTGGGGTGTGAGGGTGCTGCATGAAGGGCCCCTCCCACCATGGCTAGCCATCCACTTTGGCTCTGTGAGAGGCAATCAGAAAAGGCACATTAAGAGGTGTGGCTTGTACCCAATAAACCACGAGCATCTATTGTGCCAGGCATTTTCTAGGTATCACTTCACTTAATCTTCACAACTGCCCTGCAGAATAAGAATGATTTTACCCATTTCACAGATGGAGAAACTGAGGTGCATTAACTGACTCGCTCATGATCATGGAGCTAACAGGGCAGCAGAATTAGGATCCACCCTCCATTCCACTGCAGTCTGAACCCTTCTAAGGAAAGTGAGCTCTAGCTCGGGGGCTACAGATCAGTTGGCCCCCCCTCCCGACCCTGCCTGTCTCTAGCTTGCAGGGGAAATGGAGGCCAACTCCAGGCCACCAGGCCATCATTAGAGGAATCCATCCATTTACCCAATAACAACACGCAGGGCCAGGCACTGTTCAAGAATGCAAGGGCTCCACGTTCCGTCAAGGGCCTCTCCATCTAGCCCAGGGGTGGGAGATTAGAAGAACAGGAAAATCCCGTGGACCCCGCTGGAAGTCCAGCTCCACTGCACACTACCTACGGTTGCACAGCACTGATTCGATTCTCCATCGAGCGGCAACCAAGGACACCAGAGCTGCCACAGTGGGGGGACTCACATGAGTCCCGTGGTGCCAGCCCAGAGCCAGAAGCCCCTGGCACTCAGGGAAGAGCTGAGCTAATGGCGGCGTCTGCCAGCCTGTCAGTTCTGGGGAAATCCTTCACAGAGACGGGTCTGGGCTTCGGCTTCAAAGGCTCCTCCTCCGGTAAAGACCTGCTAATTGTTTGAAACACATTTTCAGTGAAGTGTGAATTCTCTCTCTCCAAACCTCCTGTGAATTCCAGGGGAGCTCAAAGCTGGAAGGAGCCAGGGAGGGTGCTCCCTTGCCTGCAGCTGGAGGGGAACTGGGGATCCAGGGGCCAAACCCCACTCCATGGGTCCACCTCCCAGCGTCACCTGGGCACTAGCCAGCCCAGGAGAGTCAGGTGAGCCAGGAACGGCCCTGGGAGCTGCTAACCCTGGGGAGGAGAGGGACCACTCTCCTGAAAGTGGGCTCAGTGGGTGAGGGTTTGGGGCTCATTGCAGACTCCCCCCACCTTCAAGTGATAATAGGTTACAAGGTTATTAAAAAATAATAGCTAACAATTACTATTACATAGCTATTAACAGTAGCTATGTGGCAGGTGCTAGTCTAAGTGCACATTACATATTCCTGCTCACCAGAATCCTCACTGCACCCCATAAAATAGGGACGATTACTGTGTCCCTTTTTACAGATAAGGACACTGAGACACGGGGAGCTTAAGTACCTTGCCCAAGGTCACACTCCTCTGCCGTAGACACCCTGTGGTCTGTGCTCAGGGTGCAGGAGATGGGGGCGGGGGTTTAAAACAAAGAAGCAAGTAGCTGCAACTCCTCCTCCCTCCCCCATGCCAGGGCTCTGGCTCAGAGGTCAGGCCAGGCAGGGAAACCGAGGACCATTCAGAGGAGAGAAGGAAGGCATTGAAATCACACAGATCTGGGATCAGATATCTGCCAGCCAGGGAGCCAGAGGAAGTAAGGTGGCCCTTGTCTGACTCCACGTCCTCGCCTGTGCGATGGGAGTCACCTTTCCTAACAGCAAGATTCCTTCCAGGAGCTGGAGCATCAGGCACTTGCATGACCCTGAGAGGGAGCGTCTCCTTACATTTTTTGCCTCACGTGCATCACTAGTGTCTCCCTAGTCCCGGCCCTGGAGATAATTATATGTTAAGATCTGGACCAGAAAATTCCTGGCAAGAGTAACAATAAATGAGCAAACAAAAGAAAATGAACAAACAGTAGCTGAATTAATGATAGCTACCAATTATTCATTCATTCATTCATTCATCGCCTACTCTTGCCAGGTCCTGTGAGCACAGCAGTCACTGGGGCTCTGGGATGAGCAAGGTGCCGTGTCCGCCCTCACTGCTTATGGTCTAGGGAGGAGCCCTGGGAAGCCAGGGAGGCGCCATCTCTGCCCCAGGCTGACCAACCACCAGCCGGTCTGCTGCAGGCATCAGCCCCAGCCTGCTTTTCCTGGCCCTGCAGGTACCTGCCAGGTATCTGGCTGTAGGTGAAGGCTCAACTCCCAGTCAGAGACCTTAGCCTGGCCTTAAAGGTGTGCCCCTGGCCCTTGGCACCTTCTTACCAGGCTCTTGGCCGGGCTCAGGATGTGGCATCTCACACAGGGCATCCAAGGAAACCTGAGAACTGTGTCACACGGGCTTCCACCCGGGGTTCCCACAGCCCAAACTGGGGGCTCCTCCAAGGGCTGCAACCCACCCTCTAAGTCTCCATCCCCAACGAGGAGGGGAAGTAGAGAAGGGGTGGAGGGAGGAGAGGAGAGAGGAGAACAGCTTTCCCAGGGCTTGCCCTGCTAGCAAACACAACAGCTAGAAGGCACAGGTGGATTCTGAACATCTAAGAGTTTGTTATGCCCTGGAGACAAATACAGGAGATGGCAAAGGGGTGGCCTTTCCAGAAAGGCCCGCAGGCTGCAGGGGTGCAGGCCTCCCGCTGACTTCTGTAGTCCCCTGAGTACTGGAATCTGGAGGTGGGGCGGGAAAGCGAGGGTTGCAGCAGGGAGGGAAGAAGGAGGGAGGAGAAGACGAAGGAGGAGGAGGAGAAGGGGGAGGAGGGGGAAGAGAGTGTTCTCGGGCTGCAGAGAACTTGCTCCAGGACTGAAGCCACAAGACAGACGAGAACCAGATCAGAAGGGAAGAGGACCAGGGCCCCAGAGACATCCCGTAAGCGTTCCTGGACCCATTTCTGGCAGCGAGTCTCGCCTCACGTTGCACCTCATTCCTCTACTGCGCCCTCTTCCCTGCGGCTCCCAAGGCTATTGAGAGCAGTGGTTAGGAGCACGGGCTTTGCAGTCAGAGACGTGGGTCTAAATCCGTTTCCTTGTCTGTAAAACAGGAGAACGACAGTCTTGACCTCTCAAAGCTGCTCTTATTTTCAGCCAGGAAGTATCTGCAGAGTGCTCAGCCCATGGCTGGCAGAGGGCGCAGGAAGAGTCTAGCAAATGGTGGCTGACGCCCTCTTCATATTATGGCCATTAGCAGCGGCTGAGCTGGCCCCGGTGCCCTCTCCAACCCGACGGGCCAGCTGCCGAGCTGGGGCGGTGAGCAAGGAGTGGCGCAGTGAGGCTGCCCCCACCACGCCGGCCTGTGGGCAGCAGGTGTGCCCAGGGTCCCACCCCCTGGCCGCCGGCCATGCCGTTCATTAAGCAAATGGCCCGCAGTGGCCAATGATCAGTGGAGCACGAGGGCGGGTGCCTCTCTCAAGCAGGCCTCATCAAAGGCCGGCACTGAGCTAATTTAAAGACCTAAGTGGAACATATTTCTCCTGATGCAGTAGTTTCAATCGACTTGCATTGTCTCCAGATAAACAGTGGAGTCACAGCAATTAGTTTTCTGGACAAAGCACCAGTTCCGGGTAGAAAGGGAACTGAAGTGGAGAAGGGATAGTGGGGCGTAGAGTGGGACTGGGCAGCTGCAGGGGGCTGAGCCAGTCTCGAGGACCAGCCTGGGCCCTCTGCCTGGGCGGGGATTGGCTCTCGGGCCTCCGGGATCCTGCCAGGGAATGGAAAAATCCAAGTGTCAATCACAGACTTTCAGCACTGGCAGAGACTTGCCACATCGTTTAGACTGATCCTCCACGTGACAGACAGGAGGACACCAGAGATGCACAAGAGAATACAGATGGCTCAGAGTTGTCTATCAAGTTAGAGACACAGTCTGGGCCTCCTGGCTCAGGTATTGGAAGGTAACCAGTATTCTCCAGCAAGCTGCAGCTTCAAAGGTGCTTTTGGTGCATGTAACTTCATAGACTCAGCATGCCGTCCCAGAAAGGATGGCACTACTAGTCTTACATCTGAGTTGAGGAAACAGAAGCTCAGAGAGGTTAGGTGACTGGCCCAAGATCACACAACTGATGAGTGGTGGCTTTGGATGCTCCGCTCTTCCCCCCACCCCACGCTGGACAGGGATGTGTCTTTCATTCCCATGGGTCCCTGCAGATGAAGCCCTACCA